>APFE030992007.1:0-23422 GCA_000404065.3 Pinus taeda | reverse complement strand
GCCCAGGAATCCTTTGTCGGTATTGTTTAGGCGGTTCCATAAAATAATCTTCATCTTTTGGATTGTGGCGGTGGTTGTCCCTTCAGTTTTCAACTTACTGTGCGCTAACCATTTTTCCCAATCTGAAGCCAGAGCAGAATGTGCCAAACGTAATATCTCAATGGAAAAGCGACCAAACTGTTGCCTCCGTAGAGTGTAAAGCAAGCAATTGGGTTTCTATATGCGTGAAGCTTCTTTCAGCTACAATGGAATCTTTACTAACTCTAGTCAAGGGGCTCTGACATTTTGAACAACCATTTCTACCTAGATCCTTTGATTTCATTTCATATGAATTCCCGCTAATATCAGCTGCTTTATCAATTATCACAGGTTCAGGCTTCACTTGTTTCGCACCATCTTTCATTAACTCAGGCTTGGCAAGCCTTGTTTCTCTTTGGCCATTTTCCTTAACACGATGCGTCAGATCCTGAGCTTGTCGATCATCATCAGAATCAGAGTCTTAGTCATCATATCCTCCCATTCCACCATTTGTTTTTTCTACAACTGTGGTATAACCAATGAAGAAGACGCTTCCTGTGGTGCAATTGTGTGAAAGCTTGAACGGTTTAGAAAACATAATATCCAACTAAAACTGGACGCATTTCCCATATGTAAGCGCACTAAGCACAACTTTCTTGTTATCAACATGAGCATTGACGATAAATTTTGGGCATTGCTTATATCCGAACTTTCCACATAACTTGAACTGGTTGCAACTGTTCTCCTATTGACTCTGGCTTGACGATCATAGTCCGAACTAGTTATGTTCCCTGGAGATACTTTGTCTAAAACTTTATATCGTTCTCTATTCCTATCGCTATTATTGCCTCTGTTTCCATGCTTTCCACCTCCTGTTCTAGGATGCCAATCGTCAGGCCCACTCAATTTGGACAGATACAAAGAATTTTCAGGAACACTTGACTGATCTGAGGAAATATTTCAAATGTTGGTGAAAAACTAAAGGAAGAAGTGTCATCCTTCCGGTAATCTCCAAACCTGGAGGACAAGTGGATCAATGATCTGTCAACCGCCTTTTCCATCATGAACTCAGGTCTAGTAATAAAAAAGAAACCCAATGCCTGTAGTGAGCAGACCTTGATATAAAATTCGTCTGCGCGCAGGTAGTGCTTATATATATATATAAAAAGAATATTCACTACGGTGATTGCTCCCTTATCCATCATGGCAATCAGATCTGCCGCATAACGAACAAGAGGCCTAAGACAAAAAGGCAACATACCAAATGCAATTTGTCTTTTGGCTCAAACCGCATATTGTACAGCTCAATATGCTTAAAGAACATCCGATCGAGATACTCAAACGTGCCCACACTTTGAGAAGCAATTTTACTGAGTGTGCAGTTTGTTTCTGAACGAGCACCGCCGACGGATTTCTCCTCGTGATAACCTTAACATAGCAATGTGTTTTCCTCATATGATGCTTGTGATCTAACTCCAGGTTGTCGACGAAGGTACCAGAAAACAAATTGGTGCTGTAAAGGATGGAGTCCGGCTTTGAGCTCTCTGCTAAGGCGTTCCCTTTCTTCTGCTTCTTACAAATTCCAAGACACTAGTAATTACATCTAAAGCGAGACCCATTTCTGATAAATGCCCTATTTCTTCCTCAATCTCCACCATCATCACCCTTTTTTTCTTCTTGTTATCAGACAACTGAGATACTGATTTAGTAGGGGTTGAAATTGAATCCACGGCTTCTGCCTTCAAATTTGATGTGTAGGAATGTCGATTAATAGTCTTTGGAGCAAACTTTATCGTCCCTGGAAAAGTTGCTTCTAAACTTTTTGCAGTCACACTTCGTCCACTAACAATTATCTTCCATTCAACTGAATGTTCTGTTGTCGACACTGTCCCTACTGACAGATTACCATCAATTAAAACTATCTTGCGCCTAGGAAAAGGCATATTTACAGAACAGAACTCAATGGTGGTTGGAGCTTTGTAGCCTTCCATTAATTTTAATTTGAACAAAAATGCACCTTCGTCTTCTGAGACCATAGAAAGCTGGTAAAAACCTTTAATTGGAGGACCTATATTGCACAGAGAAGCTTGGTAATGCATTAAAATAAAGTTTCCAAGCGGCGGTGAAAATATTAGAGCTTGCTTGTCCACACCTTGCTCAGGAACCTGTGTACATGGGTGGAAAGATAACGCTTCAATGTGAGCTGTATTCAGGCATGTTAAGGGAAAAGAAACATCTGGCAAACCTTCTAAATCAGCTCGACAATTTATTTGACCAGAAATGGATATAGTATCTGGAACATCATCCCTGTCATACATTGCTGCAGATACGACTTCATGAATCATAAACAATATCCTCTGCTTTCCTCTGAACAGGTAAGGCTTCCACGCTGGCTGTTTTAGATCTGTATGAGGTATGTCCAATGATGAAAACCCATTCAATCTCGTAGCAGAAAGATTAGCAACACCAAGGTCCAAAGGAGTACCAAAAGGCATTGAACTACTGATGAAGTTCCTCAGGGCATCTTTATCCACTGTTCTGGAGCTACCTTTGCTACCAGGAAGATCTGATGTCGTAGTGCCTGTAGCAGTAGAACTGACAGTTGCCGTAGCTGCAACAGGTGTTCCTGCAGGCTTAGCCCTAGCTGCAATGCCCGCTATCCCCAGTATTTGACAATGATTCGATTGTCAGTGAACTTGGTCTCAGACTTCAGATTGTCCAACTTCATTCTTGTATAAGGCACTTCTGGACAGCTACAAGCCACACATGGTTCACTTTCAAGATAATAACCATCAAACTCCACCACTTCTTTATATTGGCCATATGTGTTCATCAGGTCTTTGCTAAATTGGAATTGTGTTACTCTGATGTGTTTAGTAAATGGTTCTCTGTTGGACATCCACATATTGAGCCCTTTCAAACTACCCAAATTCCATTGGCAAGAAACTCCTGCTAAGGGCTCTCTAAAAGCACAATTAATGTGTACTGGACCAAAAGGCTCTTGTGTGGCTCTAAACACCGCAGTGTCAATAGTAGTAAGCACCATTCGGGCAGGAACCTTATCATCAGGTGGAGGTAAATTAGAAAAATACCTCACAAACGACCCAAAGTGATTGACCTGATTTATTGTTTGATTTGCTCCTGTATCATGTAGTTTTGGAGGGCGATCTGCTATGAGCAACAATATTGTAATACAGTCCTGGCTTGCCCATACCACAGCAGGAAGGAGATTTGGGAGAGCCGTTCCAGATGATGTTATGACTGCTGCCGGTTTATAAGATCCCTTTCCATATCCCAATGCATGAAAGGCAAATTTCTTCCCACAGCCTCTTAACCTGATACATATCAACAAAAAATGTTACACCAACCATAAAGGATAACATTGAAGCTCTTTGTTTCCAGTGGATAACACTTCTTGTTAAAGTGAATTAACTCCTCTGCCTCTTCAACAAACATGTTTCTGCAGAGTGCACGGAGAAGGCAAAGAAAATCATCATAGTCTGCAGCAAGTTTGAACTTATCCATGGAATGTCCTTATGGCTTTCTGAGCATCATGAGCAGCAGCATAACTTTTTACCATTATCATCAGAGTTTGGCGAGTTACCATGGCATTCTCATGCATTTTTCTGATTAAACCCCAGCCTTTATCAAACTTTCCGTGCACACCCAATATAGAGATCATGGTATGGTACGCACTGACTGTGTGGCTGTATTCTGGTTGTGAACCTGCCTATTAAAAAACTCTGAAAGCAGCATTCCCATCATACTGAAGTCTATGGAGAAGTTTCTGCACCAAATTTGGCGAGGGAATGAATCCACAATCATCAAGTGCTGCCCTCTTTGCCCCAGGAGAAAATATGGAACATTGCTGCAAGCAAAGCATGACATATTTGGCCTGTAAATATGTCGATCACGAAAGGTGAATACCTGCTATGAGCAGGAGGCTAACAGATGTGTCGCCCTTGGGTAGTTTCTGAAGGATCTAGGCAAAGTTTTCCATCATCGCGTTCTTTTGTCGCTCGAGGGCCTCTTCGAGGCAAGATTCTGATAGGATCTCCTACCCCCTCGTCTTTCTTTTCATCTTCCATGGGAGGCCGTCTGGATTTGCGAGGCTAGTCTTGCAAAGGTTCGACCAATTGAAGCCCTAACTCCTTATATCCCGACCTCGTTGGGGACATGCAAAGAAAGAGAAAAAGCAGACCGCTCTGATACCACTGATCTGGATTTAAACAGGAATGTAACAAATTACAGATATAACCATACACATGGAGATGCAGTAGAAATAATACTTCATTTCATTACTGTAAAATATCGAAATATGCTTACAAATAGAAATGGAAATAAACTAGCTAGGGCGATGGTAGCTTATCTCTCAGAAGAGATGTGGTGGCTACATGCCTCTGAACCATGCTACAATGAAGCTCGAAGGAATATTTATTGTTGAGAAACAATGGAAAACCCTAAACATCTGAAAACCTAAGCCTAGAAGATGAAATTCCAAACTGTGGACCCCATTTGGTTAAATTTGTACATCAACGTCCTGGGGTCATAACTTTGGCATACGATCTCCGTTTGACGGACACAATATCTTGTTAGAAAGATCTATCAAGAACTAAAACCTTGGGAAGAGAAACATGAGTAAATGGACCCATGTTGGTCCTAGTTTTCCTTAAAAAAATTGTTTAAGGCCTCAAAACAGCCCCGGAAGTTCAGGGCTTGAAAAAGTGCTAAAAATAGTAAACTTTTCTACAATTAAGGAAATTGAAAAGCTGAAAGAAACAATGGTGGGGGTCGATGTGGACTTGGTGGGTGGCCACCAAACTCCACCTAGATCATTGCATGGTGTACCTAAGAAAATTGTGTCAAAGAGGGATGCCAAGTTCACTTCTAGATTGTGGAAAGAGTTATTTGCAAGTTTGGGTATATACTTTTCCTTTAGCACAACTTATCATTTGTAGATAGATGGGTGAATAGAGAGGGTCAATAGGATATTAGAGGATATGTTGAGGATGTATGTGATGCATCACCAATGAAAGTAGGAAGAGTATCTTCCATTGGTTGAGTTCGCTTACAACAATGGGTATTAGGAATATTTAAAGATGAGTTTGTTTGAGGCATTGTATGGACCGAGTTGTAATACTACCATCAGTTGGAGTGATCTAGTTAACAAGGTGTTGATTGGAACAAACATGTTAGTAGAGATAGAACATGAAATGTAGGTAATCAAGAATAATTTGAAGGAACACAGAATAGACAAAAAAGTATGTAGATAAAAAAATATTGTTTAAGGAATTTAAGGTTGGAGAACATGTGTACTTGCGCATAAAGCCCAAGAAGAGCTCCCTGAGGACTAGATCATGTGCCAAGATGGCACCTCAGTTTTGTGGATGTTTTAAGATCCTTGAGAGGATTAATAGTAGCTTTTCAACTTGCACTACCTATAACAGTGAAAGTCGATGACTTTTTTCATCCATCGTATCTTAAGAAGTATGTTAAATATGCTAATCATGTGATTGACTAGTCTATATCGCATGCGAAACTAGAAGGAGAGTTCTAGCCAAAACCTTAGTTCATTTTGCAAAGAAATATGCTCATGCTCCAAAACTGAGAAATCGAGTAGGTTAAAGTGAAATGGAAGCACTTTGGGCCCAATGAAGCTACATGGGAGATGGTGGATCAGATGTGACCTATCTATCCTTATCTATTCATTAGTTAAGTAGATTTTTTTGGCATATGTTTTGGTGTGATGTTTTGGTATATGTATATATGTATATGGATGTAAATATCACCATGAGTTGTGGTATAAAGCTCAAATAAGTGGTGAGGGCATTATGTCGTTATGGTTTTCATGTGGTTATGTTTCTCATGTTGGTTTGCTTCTCAGTGGGATGATCACTGTAAATATTGCAATGAGCTAAGTTATAAAGCTCCATGGGTAGTATGTTCTACTTTTCAGTGGTCTTGCTGGTTATAGGTGTCACTGAACACCGAGGATGGTGTTCCCCCAAGGGGGACAATTGTATAACAACCTTGGTTAAAATTTTGTGTAATAAAGTTAATAAAGGAAAAATAATAACCCTTTTCATGGGACACATATTCCAAGTTGAATGTTGGGAAAAAACATAGTGATGGGGATCACTTGTGATAAATTAATGGCTAAGCAAATTGGAAAAGGAAATGGAAAAGGCTTTGGAAAGGCCTGAGGGATTTATTAACATTTTATTTTTGAAAATAATGTAAAATAGGAGAAAAGGAAGGTGAAAGGTCACAGGTTGCATGAGAGGAGGAAAATGAAGTAAAATAATGGAAAATAAAGAAAATAGAGGCCTCATTAATAAAAATTCCTATGAGGATCAATTCATGGATTTTTTCAGTTCATAATTTTTGTCAGTTTTAACTTGGAGTTCTCTATTCTACTCTCTCTCTCTCATACTCTTGGACACTTAGATTTTTCCTGGAGCACTCTTGGAGGAGTGTGGGATACTTGGAGTTTTGGAACAAGAAGGAAAAGGAAGAGTAGGAAGGCATAGAGGACATCAGGATCAACAACTACAACTAGTTTTTCTTGTAGGTACCAAGTTTTATGTATGATTTTGTTGCTAGTTGTGGCATGCATGGTACATGCATGTGGTTTCTTGGTCATGATCTGTCATTGACATTTAGGATTGCCTAGATTCACAGTGGAATTTCCTAGCCTTGCCATTTCTTTGATAGCCATGGTGTTGTGGGTTTCTTTCCTTTCAATTTTTGGTTTTTTCTCATGTTACTTATGGTTGTTGGTTGAGTTAGTAGTTCCTATAAGCCTTGGTTGGACAAACGCTCTCGAAGCCCTATAATAGCTTGGGTTAGGTTACTATTCTGGGAAGCCTTGGTTGTAAAAACGCTCTGAAAGGACTTCATGGGTTGAGTTACTAGTCCTGGAAGCCCTAATTGGAAAAACTCTTTGGAAGCCTGACAATAGTTGTTGGTTGAGTTACTAGTCCTTGAAGTCCTATTTGGAACAAGCGCTCTAGAGCCCTAGACAACTTGGGTAGAGACCAATCTCATGATGGATAGTGATGTCTGACTGTGAGGTGGAATCACTAGTTGAGGGTTGAGGTGGTTTGGCCTATATAAGCCCTGGTTTGGTTTTTCTAAATTTGTTACATGAGATCCCATATTCATGCTTGGAATATGGCACGGTGGTCATTGGATGAAAGAAAGATTTGGTTCAACCAATCTATGGTCGGGTGGTACATGGAAGTGCCAGGCCTAGTTTCACTTTGAATATGTTAATAAGAGCTTATTTCCTTTGGTGTTTGATAGGTAAATATACTTGTTTATATTTTGTTTTTATGATTGTTGTATCCTTGTTATTTATGTTGGTTATATGTTGGTTATGAGCATGTTCTATGACGGACTTGATTATGGATCTCGTTATGTTTTAATTTGAAAAGGAATGAAAAAATACTATATGACATAATAGATAATAATGAAACTATTTTGATAAGGCACTAATGCTTCCTTACGATTCTAAGATAAGTATGAGACTCCTATGCTTTGATCTCTTGTTATGACCTGTAGAATGCATATTTGTGACATGTTTGACAAAATTCCTGTCACGGCTACTAGGGTTCCAATTAAGTAGTTGTTTAATTATTTACATTAGTATAATTTATCTGATGTTATTTTTCATTTTTGGAAGTTTCATGAAGTTCTGGGATGTGGCCTGAGACATAGCCCTGAAAAAGTGGCACAAAATCTGGGGTTGCTAGCTAAGAACTAGCTAAAAAAGTCCCTAGTCGTTGGAATGCCCTTGTTGTGGGAGTGAATGGAGGGTCCTAGTCTCATGAATTCCCATGTCATAGGAGTGAATGAGGCTCTAGGTCAGTAAAACATAAATTTACCTCAACAGTTGGCCACTTGGAAGGGTTGGTTGGCTCCTGAAGGTTTTTTAACATGTGTAGAAGTTCACATTGGTTGTATTTTTTCGGTTCCATTTCCTTAACTGTATATTGGGAGTTGAATCAGATCATAGTAGCCTCTCATCAAATGTTTACCCTTGCAGACCGGTTAACTTGCGTAAATGTGGGAGGAGGGTGTTACAAATAGGGATGTCATTAGAAGACTAGAAAAAGTAGAATCAAAAGAAAAAGAACATAGTACAATTGTGTCTCTAAAATTTAGTATTACTAAATGTTTCAGGGGAAGCTATAATGGAGGATTTGTGGGATAATTTTGTGGATTTTTACCAATTTAAGTCCATGGTAAACAATTTTTTCCTACGAAATAAATTGTATAAGCTAAGAATAACAAATCATATGATTACCTTCAATACTATGGTAAGTCAACTACTATATGTTGAGATTAAGATTTATAACTAAGATAAGTGCATCAATTTGTTATGTTTTCTACCATACTTGTTCAATAATCTAGTTGTTACTATAAGTGGTAATGCAACTACCTTAAAGTTTGATGAAATAGTTTCATCCTTGTTATCAAAGGATATGAGATGGAAACACATGGAAATCTAGAACGAAGACGACATGTCCTTACGAGGATGCTCCCAGAATTGAAATAAATATAATTTATCAAATGGGAGATAAAAATATAGAGGAATATCTAAATCTCTACGAAATTTTGCAAATGTAAGTTGCAGATGTCAAAAAGAAGGGCATTAGAAGCAACATTTCGTATCTAAAATTCCTAAGAAAGGGAAGAGATATAAAGATGGTCCTTCTCCACAAGAAAAAACCACCTTAGATGGAGTGGATGTGTGTTAACGTCTTGAAGTACACATGTAAATCATGAGCCATGGTTATGAGCCATGGTTGGTCGACTCGGGTTAATCCTTTCATATGACTCCCCATAGGGAGTGCTTGTATGCGTATAAAAAATGTCATGGTGGTGATTTTTTCTTAGGATATGACTTGATAGCTAAAATCATAGGAAGAGGAAAATTAAATTTGAAGCTCGTGAGTGGAAGGATTAGAACAATCCCTAGTATTTTGTACATTCTAGTGTTAGCCATAAATTTGATTTCTGTAAGCAAGATGAGTGATGGAAGTGTAAAAATAATGTTTTAAAAGAATACCCATAGGATGGCTTGAGCAGTAATGGTATTATTGAGGGGTGTTGAGATTGGAAATCTGTATAATATTTTGGGAAGTATCTTTAGTCATGGGTGCAATAGTTCCATTTTTCTTGATAGTGGAGTAGAATAAGTAAAAACTCATGTATGCTCTAGAGAAAATACTTTCTAGCAAAATAAAAGTCTAGGATATATTGGAGAGAAGGGCCTTCGAGTAATACACACTAATGGTATGGTATAAGGTATTTATAATTTCTCTATGGATTTTGATTTCCTTGAACTTTATTTATATGGGAAGACAAATTGGGTGAGATTATCCTCTAGTGCAAATTGGGAAAAGGAATACTACATCTAGTGCGCAATGATGTGTTTATACCTATGCTAAATCCATTATTGGATAAATTTATGTACTATGTTTCATTTATAGATTATGTATCAAGGACTATATGAATATATTTCCTTAGGAAGAAACCTAAATATTTAACATATTTAAAGAATTTAAGGCTCTAGTGGAGAATCAAATAGAGAAGAGAATAAAGGTGTTGAAGACAAATAATGGTGAAGAGTTCTACTATAAGAAATTTGAAGAGTTCTATAAGAGTTTTAGTATAGAATAGAATAAGAATACTCAACACACACTTCAATAGAATGGCATTGTGGAAAGGATGAAAATGAATTTGATGGAAAAAGCAAGGAGCATGTTTAGTGGTGTTGGGTTAGGACATGTATTCTGGGTAGAGGCAATGGATACCACAGGTTACTTAGTAAATATATCACCTTCATGAGTGTTGGATAATATAAGTCCACATGAGATATGGATTGGTAATAAACCACCCCTCGCACATCTTAGGGTATTTGGCTGTGATGCATATGTATGTTTTATAAAGGAAAATAGAACTAATTTTAATAGAAAATCTAAAAATTGAATATTTATTGGTTATAGGAATGGTTTAAAAGGTTATAATATTTGGATCCTATAAACAAAAAATATTGTGTGCAATCAAGATGTGGTATTTAGAGAAGTGAATGATGTTATCAAACATGAAGTCCTATCGAGGGAGAAAGAACCACAAAATGCATATTTCTAAATAAAGGATAATGAATCAAACTCTACAGAAGAAAAACAATAACAAGAATAAGAACCACATACTTCGGTTTATAGGAGATTGGTTTGGGAAAGAAGGAAGCTAGAAATATATACTCCACCTCATTTCCATTCAAGTTTTTCTTTATTTATTATAGTTGATGATGATCCTATAAATTTTAGGGAGCAGCGGATTGAAAGGATGGAAAACTTTGGAAAAATGCCATGGTTATAAAAGTGGTGGTTTGGAAAATAATGAGGCATGGATTTTAGTGGAGTTATTAGACGAAAGAAAAACTATTAGCAAAAAATTTAAGAAGAATTTGAACGTAGAAGGAAATGTGAAGAAATACAAAGTTTTTTTAGTATAAAAAGGTTATTCCAAGGAGCAAGGAATTGAATTTGGTGATATTTTTTCTCTTGCTGTAAAGTTAGCTTCTATTAGATTTGTTTTATTTGTTATTTGTTATTTTTATTTTTAGGTAGAAGAGATGAATGTGAAGAAAACGTTCCTACATGGGGATATAAAAGAAGAGATCTACATGAAGGAGACATACGGAAATGTAGTGAAGGGTGAGAAAGAGTTTGTATGTAGGATGAAAAATTCCTAGTATGAGTTGAAGGAATTACCAAGGATGTTGTATAAAACATTTGATACATATACATAAGGGGCTGGTTTCTTAAGGAGGAAAGTGGATCCATGTATGCATTTTAAATTAGATGGTGATTTCTGTATTTATTTGGTCTTGTATGTAGATGAAACATTGTTGATTATAAATGATAAGGAAACCATATTGGATGTGAAAACTCATTTTTCTTATAACTTTGACATGTAGGTTCTTGGTGCTGCACATTTCATTTTGGGCATGGAAATTAAAACAAATTGGGAAAACAGGGAAATATAGTTAAATAAAAGGAAGTATATGGAGATAATATTGTAGTTTTAATAGGTAGGAAAGTAAATTGGTGAAGGTCACTATTCCTGGCGGTATAAAATTATCTACAAATCAGTGTCCCAAAACATGGGAAGAAGGAGAGGACATGTCCCATGTTCCATATGAAAGTGTAATTGGAAGTTTGATGTACACAATTTTTTTGTACAAGAATAAAAATTTAACATGTAGTGAAGCTATTGATTAGGTATATGTGAAAACTAGGGAAGGAGCATTGGACAATAGTAAAGAGGGATTTCAAATATCTACACACCACTACTGATTATGGGTTGTGTTACCAAGGAAGAATAATAATGGAAAATATGTTGGACATACGTGGCTTTGTTAATTCATAATAGGATGGAGATCTAAATCATAACATTTACAAGTGAGTATGTGTTTAACCTATTTGGAGGAGCAATTCTTTGGATGAGAAAGAGATAGTCTATAGTGGCACTTTCAACTACAAAAGTTGAATACATGGAATCCACTCATGTAATTAAGGAATCAACTTTGGTTAGAGAAACTGTGTTTAGGTATGGTTTTGGTACAACAAGCTATAAGGATATATTGTGACAACCAAAGTACAAATTTCTTAGCAAAGAACCTTGCCTATCATTTGAAAGCAAAGCATATTGATGTTCAGTATCACTTTGTGAGGGATATGATTGAAGACAAGGAGGTATTGTTTCTAAATTTGGACATCTTGAAGAATATTGTAGATGCATTAGAAATACCTTTGAGAATTAAGAAGTTCTCTTGGTGTAGAAAAACAAAAGGCATAACTACCTTGGATTGTTAATAGTTTACTACTATGGTCCCTTGTATGCAAAGAAAACAATAAGTAGAAAAATGGTGGGTATGTGTTATATTATTTGTACAACTTATATGCACCACACATACGGGGGGTCACAAGGGGGGTGTCATCAACCGATATTCATGGGGTAAGTGCACATCAGTACCTATTAGAAATTTGATCCAAGTTTCCTGGGACTCGAACCCATACCCATTCTCCCATTCTAGTCAATATGTGTTGGGTGGTGGTAGCCTCCTTGCATGGGGTTTGTGGTGGCACTAGAGAAAAAGAAATGTGGGCAGTTTTTTTCATCCAATTATGGCAATTTTTGGCATGTGGTTTTCTCGTTTAGTGGTTTTTGAATGTATGATGGTTTTGCCCATGGTTTTGTAGATCTGGTCAAAGGAACTATGGTTGTGTTGTAATATAAGGATAATGGATTTGGGTTTTTTTATATGGGATTTACAATTGCAAACAAAAGCATATCCCCTAGTTCAGTGGCTAACCTAGAATAATAGAGAGACAAGGAGCTCAATGCTTTTCCTTAAAGTAAATAAATAACGAAGTGAGGCATACCTAGAATCCTTTGCACACTTCACTCCTTCTTTAGTTTGGATGCTCCAATTTCATCTCTGAATGCCAAAATTAGAACCTGCACAGTTAGATAACAAAATCCAAGAAACTACGAGATCTATGAAGTATCATCTAAATACTTCATTCAATAGATCAATATGGTATTGAAATATATGAAATAAAAACATCACATATAAGAAAACAATGAATTATTTTCATTAATATAAATGGAAGGATATTACAACCATAAGTAGGAGTTGATACTGTAGAAGAGCTCCTCTCAATTGTTAACTTGTCCTTTCCTTTCCACAATATGAACCTCCAATCACCCTAAATGGATGAGATAATAACCACTCATTGCAGCAACATAAGGGCAAAATCACTCTCCAAAAGTCAATGCCCAACAACATAGAAGGTTGGGAATATATAGAGAAGTAGGGTAAGTTGGGAGTTATTATCCAATTACCAATCTAGGGTTTGAGATTCACCATTGATGGAGGGATAGGATCAAAGGATAAGTGGTGAAAAATCCAAAGTAGGGTATGATAGGATCCAAATGTTTGATCAAAGGTAAGTAGTTAAAACAACTTTTAGAAACTCCTTGAAGGGGAAGCTTCTAGAATCCTGATCATTCTCCTGAATTTCTAGAACCAACATAGGTGTAAAGGGGAGAAACCTACTAGTGACCAAAGTAGGCCACAGTGGAGCAACATGTAGGTGATCACACCTCAGTAGGCATACATGGAGCATTGCTCCTAAAACTTACTAAGATGATGCAATTTAGGGCTGAAATTCTAGGGGATGAAAGGAACATGCATAGGGCTTTGTACAAGATGGTTACAAGGGGAAATAGGATGTTGATTGATCCCATTAGGAGGCTCACTGATCGAATGCAGCAAAATGGCCTATAGAAGAATGCCCCATAAAGCACAAAGTTAGAGGTGATGATTGATGAATGAAGTGCTTTACCTTGTGACAAGTTGAGATCAATAACAATCTACGATCTTCATTTGTTACAATACATTTACAACGTGACATATTTTTTTGCTAAGGGAGGCATACCCATACTCATCTCATAAGATAACAAAACATGTATAATGATGAAAAGACGAGTCCACAAATGCAACTAGTAGACCCATGACTAGATGACTGTTTATATGATCACAACCATCATACCTCTTGATCTTTGTATAACTCCTGAAATTACAGCCTGAATGGACAAAACTAAATCTAGGTCTTCTATCTCATTCACATGACCAAAAAATGTATGAGTCTAACCATGTGAATCAATGAGCTAGAGTCAAACATGGTAGACATCATCTGTATACCAACCAATGATGTAATCCATTAATAGACGTGAGAGAAACCACTAATGATGTTAATGTTCCTCAAGGTATTATGGTATAATCTGTATGGTGTGAGTAAATGAGTTGATATTGAAACTACACAGAACCTTTCAGTCGAAGGCCATTGATGTAAACATGTCAATGAGAGTGACGAAACATGCCATTGATGTATGCAAGAACTAAGGTACCTAAGGTGTGTGTCTAAGTTAACTTCCTGGATGATGTGTTGATGTCGACAGGAAGTCACCTGTCATACAAGGGCCTTGATGTATCCCCCATCAACAACAAAAAACATGTATCATGATTGATACAAAATGATTATAATGATGCTAACATGGAACTAGATCAGGAAAGGTAAACACGAATTGAAGGCTTAAGATTTATTGTAGCATAGATCACCTAAGTGACTTCTCTTGAACGCATTGGCGACACTGAATGGAGTTGGTAGCATTGACCCAAAACTGAAATGGAGGCTCTGAAAATAGTATGATAACCAAAATACAAGCATATTACCCAACCCAATAACCACAAAGATGTGTAGAAATTCTGACTGTAGATCAACCTGATAATGAAATATAACTAAATAAAAATACTTTAATCTACTTCTACAATCAAACTTGCAGAATCTTAATAGATTTGAGCAAAGATCAAGCGGAACACATATAACCAAAAGAAGAATCAATGCACATGAAACACAAAAGAATACTTTGCAGAAAGCCTCAGCTTAAAACCCCGCTATTTGTATTATCATACAAGGTGGAAATACATCAAGATTACACAAAGCCTTAGCTCTCACAGCTACCGATCTCTTAGTACAATCCTCCTGGATGCTCATAGGCAAACAAGGCTTCTCACAAACCTTCTCCTCTACCCTCCAAACCTCCTATTTACTTGCACTATTTGTCTTGGGTGATCCTACTATTACCAAGTGTAACAATGATCACTCACACTGATCTCACACCTTGTAAAACTGTGCAATCCTCAAGCAACCTTATTCCTTCTGCATGGATGAGTTTCCTTTATAGGAAAACTCATGCATCTAATAGTAACCTGTCCTTGACATTCAGCTCAACTGGGTCTTTCTCAGAACAGACATGCGTGAGTTTTTGATGAGAGAATCTTCAGTTACCTTGAGTACACTAGTTGGATGCATGCATGCATTAACTGACTGAACTCACAATTAGTTCCTCAAATAGTTGGAACTAATTTAACTAGACTAAACTCACTGAACTGAGCTAACTAATTACAACTCAAATACAACTCAATCTTATCTCCTTAATTAAGGGATAATCTCCTAAATTTAAAGGATAACTGTTGCAAGACTTCACAAATACTTCTAGCTTGAATTTCTCCAACTAATTAACTCAAGATGAATTAATTAATTATTTTTCAACCAACTGGTCAGACTAAATTCTAATTTTAATTCTCATTTTTAATTCAAGGACAAATTAAAATTGGAATATACTGGATTCTATTTTTATCATTTCTTGTTGCTATTTTTAACACTCCCTCTCAACAAGAAAGGAATTCAACTCGATCCTGATCTTGAACCTTTGGAATGTTTTGCATGCAACACTTCTCTCTAGTGTTGTTTCTCCAACAACCCCAGAAACAAAAAAAACATCCAACCTGAATCAATATGATGCATCTGTCATCAAATTCTCTCTCAATTATTGCCTTTGTCAACTAAAAACTATGTGCTTCTGTTGACTCAGCCTTTCTGCACTATTTTCAATCCTTCTCTGCACTCTTTAATATCTGACTACTCTAGCCTCTATCACTTTGATCTCTAACTACAAAAATCCCACTAATTCCTCTAGCTACTGTGTACTTTGGGCTCTCGTAGAAAGGTACAATCCATGAGATAAAACCTCTCAATGGACCCTGCCCAATTTTAGCCTTTTTGGGATGATCACTTCACATTGCCCCACCTCACACCTGGAGGTATGGATGCATGTGATCCCTCAGCTGACTTGGCTCAAAATTTTCCCCTACTAGAGGCCTCTACATGAGTGGATGTTTCCACTCAGTCTCCTCTCAGCATCTCCAATTATGGCTCCTCCATAATTGTCTGAGACTTCTTTTGGGGCTATATGTTGAGAGGTAATTTACTCTCCCTCTCAACCACCAAGTCTCTAACATTTGCCTTGCTCCTCTAGGCTTTGCATGCATCTTGAACCTAAAGAGAATACAAGTTCTTGACTTGTGAACCTATCTATTTCACCTGTCCCATGGTGATGTGTCTAAGGAAAACCTTTCCTTTACTGAAGACAACATTGCAGTCTTTGTCCTCCAACATTGCAACCGATACCAAATTCTTCTTTAGTCCAGGAACATACTTCACATCTCTCAAGGTGATAAGAGCTCCATGCTCCCTCTAAAAAGCAACCATGCCCACTCCTAAAATACTATACCTTTCATTGTCACCCATCTCTATGCGCATCTTAATGTCTTTCTCCTCCAAGGTACTGAATAAACTTTTATCGCCAGTCATGTGGAATGGGGCTCCACTATCAAGAGACCAACCACAACCCATCATTGATGACACCATGCATGTGATGAGGATGAAGTCCATATCGAACTAAGAGGCTAATGCCTCACCTTTTGATCCTTCTGAGGATCCCTTCTTGGACTTCTTCGATGGGAAATTAGTCACATAATGACCCATCTCGTGACAATTAAAACATCTCACTTTAGACTTGTTCACCTTCTTCCCTCCATGAGAAGAATTTGATTTGGAATGGGACACCTTCCCCTTCCCTTTCCTTGCCTTACTTACTAAGGCCAGATTTTCTTCATCATCCTTGGATGAAGAACCATCTCGTGTGCTCCTCCCAATCTCCTCTTGCATGAGATCCAAACACAGTCATTCCCAATCTGGTAGTTTCTCCCTTCCATTCATAGAGTCCTAGTAGTTATTCCAGCTCTTTGGAAGGCCAAGGAGAGTGAGGCTCACCATATCATCATCAACAATAGTTATTCCCACACTGCTAAGCTCATCCCTACAAGTGGCGAGCTTGTTCAGATATGTGGAAATAGTATCACCATTCTCCATCTTGATTCTTCAAAGCTTGTCCTTGAGTGCCAATTTCGTCTGGTCATTACTGTTCTAGTAAAGGTCCTTCAATGTCTTCCACATCGAATATGGAGTATCCTTCCCATGGAGACTCGAGAAAATATGGTCTCGAACTCCCTCAAGGATGATCTGTCTCGCCCTCGCCACACACTTCTTCCATTCAGGCAACTCTTGTGCATTAGTTGAACCTAGCTTTGGGATTTCTTTATCAATGAAATCCTTCAAGTTGTTGTCTTCTAATATGGCCTCCAAGCGATCTTTCCATGCTATGTAATTCGAGTTGCCATCCAAGGCATACTCGAGTCTCAATCCATAGAATGCCATTGATCAGCCTTGAAGTATGAGATGAATTCGATTTGCACCTGAAACTCTAAACTTCAAACTTTGAATTCTCTTCTTAGTATACTGTTCATAGCTCTGATAACCTTTGCTCTAATACGATCTAGAAATTTTGCCTATAGATTAACCTAATAATGCAATATAACTAAAGAAAAATAATTTAATCTACTTCTACAATAAAACTTGCGGAAGCTCAATAGATTTGAGCAAGATCAAGCAGAAAAAATATAAATAGAAGAAGAATGAATGCACATGAAACACAGAAGAATACTCTGGGGAAAACCTCAACTAAAAACTCCGCTATCTGTATTATCATACAAGCTGGAAATACATCAAGATTACACAAAGCCTTAGCTCTCACAACTAGCCAACTCTCGGTACAATCCTCTTAGATTCTCACAGGAAAACAAGGATTCTCACAAACCTTCTCCTCTACCCTCTAAGCCTCCTATTTACTTGTGTTGTTTCTCCTGGGTGATCCTATTGTTACCAAGTGTAACACTAATAATTCATACTAATCCCACACCCTGTAAAACTGCCCAATCCTCAAGGAACATTATTCCTTCGGCATGGATGAGTTTCCTTTATAGGAAAACTCATGCAACTGATATTAACCTATCCTTGACATTTAGCTCAACTGGGTCTTTTTCAGAATAGACATGCATGAGTTTCTGATGAGAGAATCTTTAGTTATCTGGAGTACACTAGTTGGATGCACGCATGCATTAATTGGCTGAACTCACAATTAGTTCCTAAAACATTTTGGAACTAATTTAACTAGACTTAACTTAGTAAACTGAGCTAACTAATTACAACTCAAATACAACTCAATCTTATCTCCTTGATTAAGGGATAATCTCCTTAATTTAAGGGATAATTGTTGCATGACTTCACAAAGGCTTCTAGCTTGAATTTCTCCAACTAATTAACTCAATATGAATTAATTAATTTTTTTTCAAGAAGCTGATGAGACTGAATTCGAATTTTAATTCTCAATTTTAATTCAATTACAAATTGAAATTGGAATATACTGGATTCTATTTTTATCATTTCTTGTTGCTATTTTTAACAAGATGAAGTTGAAGAGTGTCGTCTTCAAGAGTGACTCACTTCCATTAGCAAAATGGAATCCCTTGTTTTCCTAATGTCCCCAACCATATTGATCAATACCTCTTTATTTTTTAACAAGATTGAAGAGGATAGCATATGATTTATATGTAAGTTCATCCTTCAGATGAATCCCTTCGAGTATATTTAATGAACCTTAAGAAGGAGTAGTTTGACCCTGTCATGTTCGATAAGTCCATCGTTGTTTTATGTTTTAATGAGTCCAACAAAGGTAAAACTCTACTTCTTTTTCTTATTTAGAGAGTTTGAAAAAGAGGCAAAAAATAAAACTCCAGATGTCCATTTTCATAGGTAGTCCCTTAGTTTCGAAAAGGTAGAAAACAATACCCAGAGAAGCCATGCTTGAATATGGTTTTCCTTTTTTGTAGTTAGTATATCTTAGTCTGGAAAAGGGTTAAACTTACACTGAGTATACATCTTTTCATTTACTTCTATGATTTCAAAAAGACAAGTGCTCAGCAATATTTTTAATGTTTTGGGAGTCTAAAAGAGAGCTAAAAGACAACTCCTCCTGGAGGAACGAGTGGTATAAAGTGTAGAAATTGGTTATGGTCATGATGGAACTTCTCAAAACACACAAAGGTCAAGGGATTGGCTAACAAGACCACTCATCGCAGCTGTTCCTCAAGAAAGGGTAAAACAACCAAGTGAAAGCGTATGATTGACCAAGCAGATGGTGAAAATGGTATGAGAAAATCACGACTCATTTGGGAAAACATGCTAATAAAAATGGAAATCACGAAAGACAAGATGATAATGGTTTTATTTTTACTTTGAAACATGGGAAAATATGCTTGAGAATACTTGAAGATAGTTTCATTTTTTCACAAGCTTGAAACATGAGAAAAATTATGCTTGAAATTGGTTTCATTTTTACACAATCTTGAAACATGGGAAACTATGCTTAAAATTCGCTTCATTTTTTACAAAAGCTTGAAATAGAGGAAAAAATGCTATGCTTGAAATAAGTTTGCATGCATCCAAAATAATGACTCAATTCAAGTTACATGCTCCCCAAACTTCGTTTCATGCACCTAAGTAGACTATTGGGTACTAACAATGGATGGAATGAAGGCTCTTACGAGATCAAGTGAAAGAATGAAATGGGAATTTATAAGATCTAATTGAAGACTCTAATTGAGAGGGGATTTGTTTCATTTTTTAATGAGCTTAACACAGGAAAAGAATTATGCTAAAGACCTTGTTTCATTTTTTAGTGAGCTTGACACAAGACAAAGAACTCTGCTCCAAAATCTTGTTTCATTTTTTAACGAGCTTGACACAAGAAAAATACTCTTCTCTAGGAACCTATTTCATTTTTTAACGAGCTTGATACAGTAAAATAACTATCCTCATAGGAGCATCTTTAATTTTTTAATGTGCTTGACACAAGAAAAGGAACTCTACTATGGGAACCTTATTTCATTTTTAAGGAGCTTGACACAAGACAAGGAACTCTGCTTTGAGGACCTTGATCATGACATGCAAGAGGCCATGACTTCCAATAGGTTCTCATTAGATGGAAGAATAATGCTAGGGAAGGGATCAAAGGATCCAATGGACATATCATACTCCAATGCCCCTAGTAAATGATGCACTACATCACCTACAAGAACATCAATAGATGTGGCCATGGAACAAGTTGCCACATAATTAACCTAAGGTGGTCATGGGGGATACCACTTGAATATAAGGACCATTTAGGGATGTTGGTTAATTGGGATTCAAATTAGGACCAAGATCGAAAGTTGTTCAATAGTCACGATTCTTCCTTCATGTGGAAAACACATTACATGAACGAGTGATGAGAGAAGGGCTCCCATGACATAAACATAGACACGCCCAAGGAGTAAATTAAAATCCAAAGGGCCTTCGACTACCATCACATCGATATAGACACTCTTTCCTCCCAAAGTAATAGGCAACTTGGGAAGGATCCCTAAAGGTTAACTAGTTACTTTATTAAAAATCTAATAGATTCTGGGTAAAAGGCACAGTTTGCGGAGAACCTAAATCTTGTCAAGTAGTTCAAGACAAAATACTAAAAAATGCACCTTCATTTATGATTGTGTTAGGGATGGCCACATTTTAAGCCTTTATTATGACCTAAAAGGGAACATAAGGAGGAAGACAATATCTTGTCAGAAGATTCCAATCAAAGGAAGTGACCATACTACTCAGAGGGGGTACCATGGGAATGAGAGAATTGCCCCCTTGTGCTATGGTAATGGGAGGATTTCTCTCCAGTGATGTGGGAATGAGAGTATTTCCCCCCTGTGCCATGGGAATGGGAGAACTATCCCCCAGTTCATTGGTATCTAAAGAAACAAGAAGAACTTGAGTGGTATGAAACTCACTTTCTATGGGAAAGGTACGTTCAACTGAAGGTGGAATCAAGTCAACCATTTTCTCAACCAATGGTTGGTTGGGAATGCACCCATGGGATTCACGGTCAAAGAGAGTGTGATTGATTGGATTCTGATTCTAATCAATCAATTCATCAACTAGTGGATGATTGTGAGAAAGTTTCTAGTAACCAGTTGGAAATCCTGGATGAGAAGTTGTAAGTTTTTCCAATACTTTTGAGGCTTCATCCATATAAGGATAAAGGTGAATATGATGGTTCCCTTCACATATCTTACAGGGAAATTTTTACTTTACCCTTTTTCCCATGGACCTTACTATTTCTAGTTAAGGGTTTGTCACCAACATGATCTCCAGAAGCTGACGAGAAAGAACGATGTGACCCTATGGACCACACTTATAATACCTTGGGAATACCAGGAAAATCTATAAGAAGGTGGTCACCCTTACATAACCTGCAAGGGAATTTAACTTTATGGAGCTAATTGGAAGATTTTTCCATATTAGTTGCATCTATAGTAATGGTTGCTTGGTTGCCCCCCTACTTATTTTGCTTCTTCTTCTTCGTCTTCTTAGTTTCCTGGTTACTAGAATCAAGACTTCCACCAGGTGAAGAGGAAGAAGATATGAAGAAACAATAGGTGAAAAAGGTAAAGTGTCAAATTTAGGATCAACATGAGGTTGATGTTGTTTAGGTGGAGGAGAACTTGGTTGAGAAGCAGTTTGGACATTTATAACCGTAGGGGTCGAAAAAAACCAAACTGGAAAAACAATGGTAAATATGGAAAGAGACAACATTGCCATATAAGGAGTACCAATATTTCTGAAATAAGGAAAAGGACTAGGATTCCTGTCAGATGAGTTCCCTTGATTGGTATACTCTGGAACTGTTTCCATTAGTCTCAACCTAAGGTCCACTAAGGAGTTGTTTCACGAGGAGGAAGTTGTTCCACGGTCAATTAATTGATTTCAGAAATTAAAGACAAACAAAACAAAAGGTTAACTAGGCATAAATGTTTACCAAGCAACCATGAATTGTAATATACACCTCGACAAACCAACCACCTAACGTACTGCAGGTAATCTCCCCGAATGTTGTGTTCGGTGTATCACAGTATATAAGGCAGATGACTCAGTTACCTATGGTTAGGATAGCTACCTATGGCAGACTTCCAAAGTATACTCGACGATATGTTGAAGTGCAATCTATAGTAGTTAATCCATAGTCGTTCGATGAGAGTGTTCCTATATACTTTATGTGCGTGGAGGTCTACCAATATACCTGAAGTTACGTGGAGTATGATCATATACACTCACATACATGAAAAACGATTTCACCCCTAGGATGCAATGCTTGTAAACAATTACAACTCCTACATTTAATGATGTCAGAACACGTCTCTAGCCTAGACCTCTATGTTTTTGCATTAATGTTACAAATGCTCCTTAGGTTGTTTCAATAAATTTTAAGTTGATATTGAATTAAGTTTCAATTTTATGGCTTACTACAACCAATGTCACCTGAACACATCTATGATGCAACTAATATGACAAAAGGAACTCTTTTCATTTTCCATTTAACAATAAAAGGCCTAACTAAGTAGGGGAAGAAGAAATTAATCAACAATGCAACAAACAAGTGATGAAATAATCGATGTCTATAATTTCACTTTTCCAATCAAAATCAAAGCCCTATATGCAATTCATGATGGATAAGATTTGTCTTTTGGATTACACTTAACTTTTAGATGAAAATTAGGAGATTTGTCTAATCATCGATAAAAGAAAACTATTCAGAATGATGAATAAAATACCAATTCTTTCAAGCACTCAATGACTAAATAATTTAGTTTGCTAATCACCTAATGACAAGAACTAAGGAAAATATAAACAAATTGTTATCAAAGGCACTGAAAAAAAAATAATCAAATGGAGACTGATGAGAGACCAAGGCACACTCAAGGACACAATGGGGACCAACTAGAACAAAGTTAATCAAAGAGGAAATCACAAAAATTCATTTTTTGCATCAAACCAGTATCATAGCAGGTGATAAAAGGGATAGGATGCACTACAACGCAGATACAAAGAAGGCTAGCGTGCACTGCAATGCATTGTCTCTATACCACAAGGTACAGTGATCAAGGAAAGCCAAGTTCCAACACAAAAATGCAAGTAAATCTCAATGAAAGGTCTTCATAGGTCTATTCAAGACAAAGTGAGATAGCATAGGTCTGAACAAGAGGTAAGACAAGCACAATGGACAAGGAAACCACCAAAGGAATGAATTGTTCCTCAGTGGGGTCACTAATTTGTTATATGAGATTTAGAGTTGTGGACAAAAGTATCCCTCCTAGCTAGGTGGCTAACCTAGTGTTGGATACCTATACCAATAGGTTTCATATTTCATGATTGGCAAATATAAGTGCCAAATATGCTCCATTTTTTCTGCCACAAAGGTTCCATATTTACAAGAAAAGAGAAGGTGTATATAGGCCTGCATATTCACAAAAGTTTATGGATGACCCAACAGTCTAATCTGGATCATGCCATGTTTTCAATTTATGTTGTAGAATAGAGAAAGAAATCTGTCCAAACTGTTTAAATCTTGGCAGATCAGTAGCTAGGTAGAGAAACTAAGGTTCCCAACTGCTTAATCTGGGGCCTTGGAAGAAATAAGGGTAGTACTAGATAGG
>APFE030992005.1:0-18834 GCA_000404065.3 Pinus taeda | reverse complement strand
CCTACTGCTCATATGCTAATAAGGAATCCATAATGTCTTCTACTAGAGCATTCATGTTGTGGTTCCACTCTGAACATGTCTTTTTTGAATGATATTCCTAGTGGAAAGATAAATAGTTGTCCACACCCCTACTTTCTATATTCAACAAAACAATTGAAATCTGGGAATATTTGGTGACTTGATTATTAATGTTACTGTTATTATTCCCTCGAAACGAGAAATACTTGGTATGTTTTCTACTAGTATAAGTCTCACTTGACCTTCTCTTTAATTTTGAAATATAATTGGTAAGTTCTTTTACTATCTTGGTCAAGATTTCAATATCCGATGAATCCTTATCTTTAGCCTTACTTGAAGAAGGCTAGTACTTCTTGTTAGTCTCCTTGGAATCTATTGATTCATCATCATCAATAATAAATCCAATAATGCACAAGTCATTCTTGATAGTGCTTTCTTCTGCAAATTTTAGTGTCAATGTTCCTTTGTATCTCTTTTAACGAACGAGGAAATGTTGGTGGGAAAGGCATTGTGTAGTAATCAATAGTAATTGAATCATGTGGTTGTGTTCCTATCGGAAACTTGTTCAATATGTGATTATAGTTTGATTAAAATCTTTCACTTTCTCCTTTCCCCCCATCTTACTTTTTTCTAGCTCTTTCAATAACATGGCAGGAGTCTTATCATCACCAAATTTCTCCAGAAATAAATTCTTAAACTCCGTCCGACTATGGACTGAATTGGCAAGTATATTATGGTACCATGCTACCACTCTACCTTCAAATGTAAAAGGAAAAATCCTACAAGCAACATCATATTACCTTACCTCTAACGTATGTATATGCGTGTAGAAATTGTGGATGTGATCTTTTGCCTTTGTCTTCTTATCTGGATCAAACTTTGATAAAAAAAATTCCAGATGTTTGAGCATCTTATGAAAATTATTTAGAAGAGTGAGAGGCCCTTGGGCCATCCAATCTAGGTCCTGATCAACCATGTATCTGTCTCTTGGTTCCTCTTCCTTTTTAGAATCTGAGGATATTTCTCATCACCATCTAAAACGTTATATGTTATCAGAAAGAACAATGTCTTCTTCATACCCTTCGTAAATGGTTGGAAGTGGATCTTATTTCACTGTGTATTCTGAGGAATCTACTAACACTTCGAGAGTGGAAAAAACCAAATCTTCCACTGTTTAAACTAATACACTGGTACGAGCTTTTTCTTTCTTCTTCAATTGATGTGGGAGATTATGTAGAATAGGAAGTAAAATGATAGCCTTTGCAAACCAACAAGTTATAGCTCAAAGTGCTTGAAGTTGTTCATAGGTAGCCTCGTATGTCAACTCCAGACTAGGATGAGAAGACACTCCTACTTTGGCAATAGGAGTTGGAATGGTGCTCAGAATATTTCTACCTTGTCTAGAAGATGAATGGTTAGGGTTAGGGAAAATTTTAAAAACCCCCTTAAATTTATATGTGTAATAAATGGGTTAATCCCCATGATACATGGAAAAGTGAAAGGCAATTTTATCAAATATAATATGTATATATAATTTTTTTGGCGAATATCTCATCAGATTATATTATCTTTTAAAATCATGGCGAATCTCTCACCATATTATATAAATCTTGTAAAATAATGGAATCTTTCGCTGTATTATAAGATCTTGTAAGACCTTGGCGAGTCTTTCACTGAATAATAAAGAATTTGTAAAGGGCTAACAAAGTATATAATGAGTATTTTTTGTAATGGCTTCAAGGCCTGTTAAGCAATCCATCAAGAACCAAAACAAGTATATTCGTTATATGGAATATAAATATATTTCTCATGGAAAGTCAATTAGGTTTAGTGTAGGTGGTAGGGAGAAATCCTACATGTGAAAATGTGTTGAACCCATAATGAGTATTTCTTATAATGGCTATGAGCCTTGTTTTCTAAGAAATATCTCGAGGACTGAAATATATATATTCCTCATAGGGAATATAAAGATATTTATCATGTATTAAAAAAAGGGAGAATATGAGATGAATGATATAATTACAAAGCCATGTCATGGTGTACTTAACATTGACTAGTCACAATGGTTGAGAGGCTAGTTATGCACTTTAGTTAATATGTTTCAATTAATTTATTGTTTTAATGCTATATTATAATTATTGGTGTTTATTACGACTTGGTACTAACACACATAATTTTGGTAAGGCAATGCGTGGTCTAGTTCCAAGTTATAATGTTTGTCATTTCACCCATGGGTTAAGAGTCACCCCTAAAATTTTCTATGGATACAAACTATCAATCCAATAAACATAGGAGGTTCAAGTATTGGCAAGATATCAACTACTGTGCATGGGGTCTGGCATATTACAGGGGCATGTGGCCTCTTATATGTAGCCACAATTTGTGCCTAACATTATTGCTGCCTTGTTATAACATGCAGGAAATTAATATATAATTTGCATTGACTTACCTAGTACCATTAGTCCCTGTTCAGATCTCAAGGTTTACCTTTCATATCTTCCTAAAGTTTGACTACTTGGAAAGAACAAATTGTACCAAGAATTTTTGTTGCCTTGATGTAGCATGAAAGAAATTAATACATAATTTTAATTGATCTACCTCATACCACTAGACCTTGCTTAGATCTTAGGGTTTACCCTTTATATATTCATAAACTCACACTGCATGGAAAGATTACTTCAATTCCCTCATCTCCCCCACAATTCAAGGGCCAAGGTTCAACAAATATACAACAGAACAGGTTCAAATACCGACAATCTATCAACTACCCTGCATGGGATCTTCCATATTACAGGGGCATGTAGCCTCTCAGATGTAGCCACAATTTTTTCCAAGCATTATTGCTACCTTTCTATAGCGTGCAGGAAATTAATACATAATTTGAATTGACCTACCTAGTACCACTAGTCCTAGCTTGAATCTCAAGGTTTACCTTTCATATATTCCTAAACTTAGACTACTTGGATGTAGGAATTTACAGGGTAAGTTCCTTAGACAGAAAACCAAAGGAAACCACCCACAAACATATCACAAATCAATACACCAGTATTGTTGACGTGGTTAAAACCCTCAAAGAGGGAAATATTCCACGGCCTCAACCAACACGGCCACTTTAGGCAATTTATTAATAAAAGAATGAAAATTTACATAAGCTTCTCTCGTGAATGATTTTCCTCCAAATGACCCTCCATGCTCTTTAAATAGAGATCATGGACCAATCGTGTGCTAAGCCACATATGAAGTGTCAGTAATGCGAAGGAGAGAATGAACCATCAAATCACTATATATCATGACCATCAGATTGTAAGTTACAAAAGTACATAGTAAAGAAACACACTTTACCTAACTCTACACTAGACCAAGTTATACTTAACTATTTCTTATGTGTCGGAATATCCTAACATCCCTTATTAAGAAAAACTTGGGATAGGATTGAAGGATGTACGAATATGACACAATAGGAGAAGGAAGTAGGCATTAGAGCCTATCCCCCCTTAGTGACAAGTTCCTGAACTCCAACCATAAATCAAATTTTAGTAAACTTTTCCTTTGTGAGAGCCTTTGTAAAGAAGTTTGCAACTTGATCAATTGTTGAACAATATTGCACTTCAAGAACATGGTCGTGAATGAGCTTTCTGATGAAGTGCATGTGTAGTTCAATGTGTTTGCTGCGCTGATGTTGGATTGGATCTTTTCATAGTTGAATGACACTTTGATTATCACACCAAAGTGTAGTCAGATGCTCCTGCTGAAAGCCAAACTCTGACAGGATCTGACGAAGCCACAGGGATTCCTTACTAGCTTCTATGACACCATGATACTCTACTTCTACTGAAGAAAGAGAAATGGCACTTTGTTTCTTGCAATCCCATGTAATAGGTCCTGAACCAAGAGTGAACACATAACCTGCAGTAGACTTCCAATCATCAGGGTCACAAACCTAATCAGAAACAGTGAAGCAAACCAATAGAGGAGATGCTTCTGGACTGTAATGAATCCCAAACTGAAATGTACCTTGAACATAATGAAGTATTATTTTAGCTACTTTCCAATGACTTTCATGTGGGTTTTGCATAAACTGAGCAATAAGGCCAACAACAAAGGAAAGGTTAGGATGAGTATGGGTTGGATACAAAAGGTTTCCTACAAGTTGACGATATAAGGTAGCATCAACTTTAGGGGAGGTACAAGTGACTGAAAGTTTGGCTCCAGACTGAAATGGAGAAGAGGTTGGCTTATAGTCTTCCATGTGAAAATGGCGTAGAAGATCACATGCATACTTGGACTGGGAAAGGGAAATACCTTCCTTGGATTGCAAGACTTGAAGACCAAGAAAATAATGCAAGTGTCCTAAGTCTCTCATTTCAAACTTCTTTTTAAGGTTGGACTTCACATGGCTTATAAGGTTAGGATCACTACCAGTAAGGATAATATCATCAACATAAAGAACAAGAATGATAAGAGACTTTCCTACTTGGTGTACACAGTATTGTCAGAATGACACCTAGAAATTCCAGTTTCTAAAAGAAAGCTCTCCATTTTGGCATACCAAGTCTGAGGGGCTTGCTTGAGACCATAAAGGGATTTCTTAAGCTGACATGCAAGGTTGGATTATGTTTGTATAAAGCCAGTAGGTTGTTCCATATATATTTCTTCATGCAAGTTCCCATGCAAGAAGGCAGATTTAACATCCATCTAATGGAATTCCCATTTGAAAGAGGCATCAAGGGAAAGAACAAGGTGGATAGAGTTCATTGTGGCAACAGGGGAGAAGGTTTCAGTATAGTCAATGCCTTCAACTTGCGAAAAACCCCTAGCAACAAGACAACCTTTATGCTTATCAACTTTTCCATCTGGTCCATTCTTGGTTCTATAAACACATTTGCATCTAGTAAGTTTTCATCCCTTTGGAAGGGAGCATCCCATGTATCATTTGCCAATAATGAACGATATTCTTCATTCATAGTTGCATCCCAATCTGGATGTCCTGAAGCTTCTTAAAAGGTGTCAGGATCATAATTAGCTGAAGCTTAAGCTAGTAAAGAAGAGGCTCTATTGAACTGAGAATGTGTACATCATTGATCTATATGATCACTGGCAAGAGCACCTGCTACATCCCGAGTAGCAGAGACCCATTTTGGAAGCTGAGGAGCTATCCTGAGAGGGTGGGGGAGGATTGTCATCCTCACTATCATCATTTGAAGAATAAATATTTTTAGAAGTAGAAGGGATAGAGAGAGGTGGCACATCCGCTGAACTAGGCTTGTAGGCCGATATATTTTCAACAAACTTTACATCTCTTCTAATGATAACATTTTTGGACTTAAGTGGAATAAGTTTGTATGCTTTGACATCTTCCAAATATCCAACAAAAATACATTTTTCACTCTTAGGTTCTAAAGCTTTATGTTTCTCATCTGGAATATGGGCCCATGCTTCACTTCCAAAAACAAGAAAGTGAAGTACATCTGATTTAATTTAGCTCCATGCTTCTTCTAGAGTGATATTCTTTAAAACCTTAGTAGGAATGTGATTATGTAATTTTCACAGTTAATTGCTTCTGCCAAAAATTAAGACTAAGTCCTTTAGATTGAAGCATACAATTGGCCATTTCCTTTAAGGTGTGATTCTTCCTTTCAGCTACACCATTTTGTTGTGGAGTATATGGAACAATATGTTGCATTTGAATTCCATTCTCAGTGAAAAAGTTGATGAATTTATTGTTAACATATTCTCTTCCATTATCAGATCTTAGCTTAAGAATTTGATGTTCAGATTATTTTTCAACAAAGGCCTTAAAGGCCAAGAACATGTTAAATACTTCACTCTTGAGTTTTAAGAAGTATACCAAAGTGCATCTAGAGAAATCATAAATGAAAATTAAGAAATAATTGTAGCCACAGAATGAAACAACTGCAAGTGGACCACATAAATCACTATGCACAAGCTGTAAAGGGGCTGAGGCGTGCCAAGAGGCACGTTTATCAAAACTACGCTGATGATGTTTTCTGAGTACACATCCGGAACAAACACCATCTCTACAATATACTATTGGAAGACTTGTCACCATATTTTATTTACATAGATTCTAAAGGGAGTGATAGTTTAAGTGACCAAATCACCCATGCCAAAGTTTGCTCACTTCGTCATTATGGGCAAAAAATACCGAGGAAAGATTTGATGACCCAAAGTTGTTAAACTTATACAACCTTGTAGAATCATCAACAATGCTAGTAGCTAAAATCTATCTAGGATCTCTTAGGTCCTTAATTACAACATCGTGAAGTGAAAATTCAATGATTTTACCTTCACGTGAATGAGTTATCTGATATATAGATAGAAGTTTGTAGGTTAAGGTTGGAACACATAATATATCATTAAATTGACCATTTTCTATATGAACAGTTCCAGTCCCTACAACACTAAGAGATCTATCATCACTAACATATATATTTTTGGTGTTACAATCATTTAAAGAAGAAAACATGGCTTTTCTTTTGGCCATGTGATAAGAAGCTCTAGAATCAATGAGCCACTCATGAGAATGAGAAGAAGAAGATACATTTAGTGTATATCCAGACCGATATGCTTGACAACCACATGCAGAAAGTGTTATTCCTGAAGACGAAGTTGAAGTTGTTGAGTGCTCCAAATGGATGTTATTATTCTTCATTTCTACTTCCAAGGCTTCCATCTTCTTAAAGAATTTGGATTCTAAGTGGCAATCTTGATTACAAAAGTGGCAATGTCTATCAGTCTTCTTCCATTTGTTTTTATTTGCCTTATAATTTTGTTGAAATGATTTTTCATTTTGAGACTGAAATGGCTTAGGACCCTTGTTTGGTTTAGGACCATTCCTTTTAGGATATGACTTCTTAGGTTTCTTTGGATTTGGTTGCTGCTAGGTGGCTAAGGCTTTCTTAGAAGAGTTCCCAAGATTAAGAAGACCAAGATGTAAGATTTTTTCTTGTTCTCTTATTAAATAATCACAAAAGGCATCAAAGGAAGGGGACTTGTAGTATTTTCCTTGAGAAATGAAGGCTTCTCTTGTAGAATGGAAGGTGGAAACAAACACAGAGTAGGCTAGTCCCAACTTAGTAAGAATGGAATAGATAAGGTTTCCATCTTCTTTATTAACCTTAACACCTTTCAATAGAAGTCTAAGGGTCTTGAAATTGGACAAAAAATATTCAATGGAAGAAAAATTATTGGGGTGCAATGTAATCAACTCATTTTTGAGTTGATGGGATCTAAGTTCATTTTTAAATCCAAAAACATTAGTGATCTGTTTCATTGCTTCATTAGGAGTATCAAGTTCTGCGATATGGAATCTAAGGTCTGGAGAAATAGACATCCCTATCAACCCACTTGCTTCATCTTGCCTATTTTCCCATTTGGCTATCTTATCTTCATCTTTTAGTTTGGTTTCTTGGCCTAAGGCTATTCTGTAAAGACCTTTACTTCTAAGTAAATACACAATGTAGGACCACCATTGGAAGTAGTTGGTGCTATCAAGAATAACTTGGCATGGACTTTCCATTTTAACAAAAACTAAATCTATAGATGCTGAAACTAAGTGTTCCAATTGAAATATCTTGAAAAATTAGGTTGATTAAAAAAAAATGGCTCTGAAATGGCTTATGGATGAGGAAGTTATGGCTTTTTTAAGAAAAGTTGTTTAAGATGCCGATGAAGTGCAAAAATGTGGGGAAATGAATGATAATGTGATATTTAAAAAAATATGCCCCCTTTCCAAACTTAATCTAATTAGCTCAACAAAAAGAAAGATTTGAACTCAAGACCTCTATTCTCATAAAGTAGCTTTAGACCAAGTGAGCTAGATTAAAAGGTTAGTAATTTTTTGAAAAGAGGAAGGGTTTTTTTTTTTTTAAGACACTGAAGCTTTGGGGTGTGTGCGTACTTGAGAAAGCTCTTTTCTACCTACAAATGAAAAAACACAAAACCCAACATGGACATACAAAAAAAAAACAAACCTTATGGCTTGAAGTTAGCTTTAGATAGAAGCTAAATATTTTCCTCAATGTTTCTGATTTTATGAGATGACACTAAGGCACGGTGGAAAAGAGCATACACATGAGAAATGTCCTTCCTTTCCATTTCCGATTTGGCTAGATCACACAGAATCATAGGGAAAAGAGCATATGCAGAAATGAAAGGTATAGATCCAGTAATAAGAAAAAAAAAGAGCTAAATAAATTGAAATAAACAGAGAGAAAATAACTAAAAACTGCAAATAAACATTGTATACCTCCAGATCTTAAAAATGACGTAGCTAGGGCTACCAAAAACCTTTTCGCGTCAAACGAAAGGGGTTCCTAACTGGAACAGATGCTCTTAACATAATAGAGCAGTCCTCTCCACACGAAAGTAGTCAGTAACAATAGATCTAGGAAATGACAGTCAGATGCAGTTCTACCAGCTTCACATTTGGATCACCAATGGAATGAAAATTTACATAAGCTTCTCTCATGAACAATTTTCCTACAAATGACCCTCCATTCTCTTTAAATAGAGATCACGGACCAATCGGGTGTCAAGCCACAGATCAAGTGTCAGTAATACTGAGGAGAGAATGAATCATCAGATCACTACATATAATGATTGTCGGATTGTAAGTTACAAAAGTACATAGTAAAGAAACACACTTTACCTAACTCTACACTAGATCAAGTTATACTTAACTATTTCCTATGTGTCGGAATATCCTAACATTGGAATGAAAAGTATGTACCATTGTTGTTTATTGTTGTAGCTTGTAAGAAACTAATACATAATTTACTTTGACCTAGCTAATACCACTAGTCCTTTCTCAAATCTTAGGGTTTACCCTCTGTATCTTCCTAAATAAACCCTACTTAATAAAATTTCAATGCGTTCCTAGCCCACAATAAAAGGGCCATGATTCAATAGGTATACGACACAACATGTTCAAAGACTGGCAAGCTATCAACTACCTTGCATGGGGTCTTCCATATTACAGGGGCATGTGGCCTCTCAAATCAGCTTGAAGAATAGGATCAAACTGAATATTTTCATCGAGAATACATTCATTGACATAAATGTTAAATATGGGAATATGGAATTTGTACATCGATAATTTTTTGATAAATAGTTACACAGAGATGTGACATCATGGACTACCATAATTAAAGGGTACAAAATGTAGGGTAATGGCAAGGATTTATATATAGATATATCTCCAAAATATTAACCTAGAGGGTTGCTTTGGTGGTCTAGAGTAGAGTCAGACGTGTCACGTGAAGTTATTGAATCTTTACTACTATTGCTAGTTGTTGTTGATTCGACTCTCTTCGATTCCCTTGGGGTGAGACCCCATGATGATGGCAAATGGTTTTCTCATTTTACCATCCACAAAATGTGGGGAAGTACTATGGGGTTTCCATGCTTTCATTCCAAGTAAAAAACCAAAATATATATCTCCAAAACAATTTATTATTGTTCCCTTTCTTATATGTGTAATACAATTTCCCTTGGTCATATAGACGTGGATTCGTGGAAGTACCCCACAGTTTTCCATGCTTTCATTACAATTAAAAAAAGGAAACAATATATCTCTAAAACAATTGATTGTTCTTCCCTCCCTTTTATGTGTAATACCATTTCGCTTGGTCATATAAATGTGTATTCGTGGCCATTTTTTATAGGCGATTTGTAATGTTTTCCTTCCTGCTATGGTGGCAGTCAAAAACAAAATTAAACTTATGTACACAAGAATGTTATTGTTGAAGCTGCCATATTTTCTAATTTTTTTAGGGTTATTGCAGAACGATGGTTTGCTGAAAATAAAATCCAAATAGCTTGTTTTGATGGATTGAATATAAATTATCAAGTATTACTGCAAGGATTTTGAAATATAAGCTAAGTTTTCTAATAAAAAATAAAAAAGCTGTGGTGACCCCTTTTAATATTTAGTGTACAATTTGGTTTACGGAAACTCAAATATTTATGGTCAATGATGAAATTGAGTTGTGGATCAAAATAGATTGACTTGTGAACAATTGATTCAATGGGAGGGAGGGGGAATGGAAATTTTACAAAATCAAGGGAACTATTGCAAAATATACAAATTCATTGAATATTGTTGAATTCATTTTTCAATAGAGAAGGGAATACATTCTACATGTGGGAAATCATTGTTATTCTCACTTATGTACTTATTGCACTTTCTCTTTTAATTGTTGTTCTCTTTGAGCATCTATTAGCTTACAAGAATCTTGATTTGAATCGTTTTCCCCATTAGCGAAACTTGCAATTGATGTTGATGTCGAAATCCAACGGAACTACTATGAGTCCTTTGCCATGTTTTGTTTTGGAAGATATCTCATACATTACTTGGCTGGGGAGGAATGAACTATTGAGTTCATGAAGAGTTAGGGGCATTCAAATGCCACAACACCCCTATTGGAAGATTTTTTTGAAAAGGGATTTGTAAAGCAACCCTTCCCTCTGAATTATTTCTTTAAGCCATGGAGGCTTGGGAAGTGGTTCTTCCAAGTTGTTAAATTTGACATTTTTCAATATATTATAATAAAGCCTCTTTCTGCAATTATAGGAGTGATGATTGAATCATTTGGTGTTTATGGGGAAGGAGAGTTCAAGTGGTATTATAGGTACAACTGAAGGTGGCACTAGGGACTTTGACAAATATCTCACAAATTCAAGGCTAATAAAATGTATTAGAAATTTTAATGTTTAATAAAACATATCAGAAATTTTCATTTTTGCATTGGAAGTTTTGTATAGTTGGTACATTGACAACAAGTTAGTATCTAATCAAACATATTAGAAATTTGATATCTTTTATGGAACAAAAGACACAGGAAAAGACAATAAGGCCATATTCATTACGGTAAAAACCATTAATAGAAATAAGATTAACCAATTATGGCATCAAATAATTACAAGGTCATTTCCTTAGTGGTAAATATCACTACTACATCACAATCATTACAATGCACGAGAGAAATTGAAGATCCTCTCGCAACATATGGTGGTCTAAAGAGAATATGAAGCTGTGAAAATATTAAAATAACAAAAAGAAACATAGTGGAATTTTTTGTATATATTCAGAGTTTCTATTGCAATCTATATGGATATCTATTTTTAATTTTGTATAGAGTAAAACACTTAATATATACAAAGAATTCAATCCAAGAATGCACACCAACTACTTCTCATGTCACTAGGTTTCTACCCACATTTGTTCAAATATGGAAATCGATCTTCCCTAAGAGAAACCTTTGTCAGAAGCATCACAATGGCCTAGTTAAAAACATTATACTTAGCTAAATTTGTAACATTGCTTACTGGAATTCACTCTAGTTGCAACTCCCTTGCTAGGATATTCCAAGACATTCTTCATGTCTAAAGAAATTTACAAGATGATAATTAATCAGGCCTGTAACTTGCATGAATGAGTACATGATTATCGGGCCAGTAAATAGGAAATTTCTCTTCACCAGACCCTTGCTAATAGCTTTTTCTTTAGATGATTTCACAAGAATGTTCTTGCATACTTGTTTTTGTTCATGATGGGCTCGAAATTCATGAAGTCACACGTGTATTTGTTAAATGAGCTGAATTCTTGTTTGATTTGAACAAAGCCAAAAGAAAACATGTAAAACCATAGAACTTAGAGAAAGTTGAACCTTAGGAAACAATTTAAGAAACAAAACAAAATAAATAAGAAGAAGAAAATTTATTTTTGAATGCAAAATCTTTAAGGAGGGAGAGAAAAATGAAAATTTAGATGGAAGAAAAAAGATAAATAACATAAAGGGGATATCTAAATGCCAGTTTTGAAAAGATATAAAAAGCATGGAAGGCTAATGTAAATGGAATTTTATAGGAAAATAAGTAAAACAATGCAAAGAGGATGTCTAGTGCCAAATCCCAAATATATGTAAGAAACCATAAGATATTTCAGAGCTTTATAATATGGGCATACATTTCTAATTTCAATACCTTAATAGCCCTACAATACCGACTTCTCTCTTTTCAAAAGCATAAAACAATTTTGAGCTAGAGGTAAGAGTTACCTCAAGAATTTATTTGGAATTCTCAACTATCCCTCTAATTTTGGCTACATCCATGATATCATGCTTTGCATTGATTGATGCAATTTTCCTCTCATTGAAGGTTGCCACAATGGTGGGATAAAACCTAGCAAATGCATCTCTGACAAAGTTGTTTGAACTGAGATCAACAAGAACAACAAAAGGAATGTAATTGTCATCAATAAAGAAATCTAGGATTGTGCTAAGGCATTATAATTAACCAATGAATAAATATATTTGTCAATTAAGAATGAACATCGATTACTAAACCCACGATCTAGTGAAAGAGAAATCATTCTTTGAGATGGAGTTTATGGTCGCTATGGGAAACCAAATGTTGCACTAAAAAACCATCCACTGAATCCACAAATCAAAGAAAAATGTAACGAGTTGTGGGTAATTGAATTGAGAATGGATAAAGTGCAATTGAAAGCTGCCATATGTAAATGACACCACACACAACAATTCTTATGTTCAATGATCCAACTCATTGGAAATTGGCTTCAAAACCCACATCAACACTCCACAAACAAATATTCTTTTGATAATGTTATTTAAGTCTTATAATCCACACCACTAAATACTAAATAGTTATCACAACTAGAAATTAATTAAATCAGAACAACAAATTAAACCATATTTGTCACAAGCATATAGAGGAATAACTGAAGCATTCATACCATCACAAAATATATTTTTACCCTATAAACCAAAATGGGTAAAACCAAATTTGAATGGTATAGTCAAGGCTTTATTTTCGTAGCAATTTTTAAAATTATAATAGGCTTAAAAGAAATACTAAAGGTACATTACTTAACTTTTCATTACTACCTTTGTAGTTAATTATTATAATATGGACTCAACAGGGATCTTGAAATGAATACATTCATGGAGGTGTAGACCAAAATCCTAACTATAGGTCATTTGGGTAATTTGTAACCACACAAAAATAATTAATAATAGAATCATACTTAGTAGCTCACTATAACACCCTCCTCCCACATCCACCCAAGTAACCGTGCCAACCGGGGTAAACATGAGACGAGAAGCTACTATGATCAGATTTGACCTCGTAGGTTACCTTAAGGAAATCAAATCGATGGAACATCACATACAACTACCTAGCAACATCAACAGAACCCTCAGAAGACAAGTTAGCCACTTAGACAACCTGTCCCCGGACTATTGTTCTAGACAATTTAAGGCTTAGCTACTCTCATTCTCTGTGTAAGGGAGCAACTAGAGACCTAAAGGTGCTCTCATAGGCTTGCATGCTAGTGACTGTGGATGAATATTTCCAATTATGTGCCAACGACTCTGGGATTTGAGCCACCTTTTTAGGCCCAGAGCCCGTGACATTACCTAGAATGGAATGAAATCTCAGAATTAAGTAAAGTACAGGGAAAAAATGATGGAAACGTAAATACTTGATCAAGGCCTTAACCAAACCACTACTAGCCATGATAAGAATTTCATCAAGAATATCATCGACATGTATCCTACATGCGTAAATAACATAGTTAAGTGTAGGGATCTCTTACTTTTCTGAGAATCACCATGAACCATTGCTTCCTCATGTCATTTTTTTCCTTATCACTTATTAGGTCATAGATACAATATCCATTCAAATACAAGTAAAAACATGCTGAGAGCCAAACATAGTTGCAACCATAAAATGAACATATAACCAACATAATAGGAACATAATTATAATAAACATATCAGCCATTAAAATCCATATTTAGACCAATACATTTACACATGAAAATCAATGGAATGAATTTCTCATTAATCAATACAATGAATTGACTCTAGATGGGACTACCACATTCCAATTGACCATAGATTGGCTGAGCCAAGTCTCTCTTCAGCCAATCACCCTTGTGCCATATTCCAAGCATGAATGTGGGACTCAAACCAAAAAAAGTCAATGAGGTCATACCGAGGCTAAACCATCTAACCCTCATTGATAGAAACCCGGCTTTACCATAATCCATCCAAGATCAATAGGACAACACAATGGACACATCATAACATGATTTACTGTGATCTCTGCCCGATCACTATGCCAAACAAGCATGGATTCCATTGGATTTCTCCACCTACACCATGAGGAATTTTCTTGTATCCTAGTCTCTCAGGCTTTACCACAATCCAAACCTAGGTCACTAGGCCCTAAACCGAGACTCACTCTCTAGGTTTTACCACATATCCCAAACCTAGGAATACTAGTCCCAACAGAGAAAAACCTCCTCTAGGCTTTACCTATATCCGACTATTTACCAAAAATGATTCTTAGGTCATCTGAGGCAAAAAAAAAAATGGATTTACCACAACCCACAGTTCGGTTCAGGGTTTACTAGATCATGCATTCTATCATTTTGGAGATCCACCTCACTATGCTTTAAATCCATCCGACAATCCAACTCAAGCAAACATTATAACTCCATCACACCATGGCTATCTGGAAATGGAAAGGCTAGATTGAAAAACACTATTACACCTAGGAAAACTCATGCCATGATAGAAAATAACCACATGAAATTCCATGCATGCAAAATCTAGCAAGGAAAATACACATGCAAGTCGATACCTTCAATGAAGCCTGTTGTAGCTACTTGATCCTTCCTTTGCTCACTTGATATTTGCTTCCTCTTGCCTTCTTTTCCTTTCTTGATCCAATGCCAAATTTCTCCAAGAAAAAAGAACTCTAAGTATCCAAGAGTATGAGAGAGAGAGAATAATAGGAGTGCTCCAAAACTAAACTGACAAAAGGTTACCAACTAATCCTCAAAAGCCTTTTTATGAATGAGGCCTCTATTTGCTTCATTTTCCATTATTTTCCTCCTCACATGAAACCTGTCATCTTTCACCTTCTTTTTCTCATAATTTCCATTATTTTCATAAATAAATGTGCCAAAATACCTTTTTGCCTATTTAATGCCTTAGCTATTACCTTTGCCAATTTCCTTAGCCATAAATAACCAAATGAACACATACACTAGGATGTCCTACCCACCATTCAACTTGGAATACATGTCCCATTCATTTGTGGTTATTATTTTTAACTTTTATTACATGAAATTTTCACCAGGGCTATTACAGAACCCTCCCCCTTGGGGGACATAGTCCTCGGTGTTCAATCACACATATACCTCAACAAGGCTGTTGAAAACAAAGCATACTACCCATGGAGCTTTATCACACAGCTCGTTGCAGTATTTACAATGAATGACCTACTCAAAAGAAAAACATCATGAAAAAATGACAATATAAAAACCATAATGCATACTAGATATTTATAACACAATCATTACGATATTTACAATAATCACATATACACATATGCTAATCGGAAAATAAGAAAATAGGATGCCCACATCAATCAACAAGGAAATTTAGAGGCTCACACCTCCACCGTCAAAGTAGTACCATGATTCACCTCCTTCCCAGGAAGTTTAGAATACATTTCCACCAATAAAGTTGCATCTAATGTCTAGCATTGAAATCCTGCACCACTTGTCCTCTCAGTGAACAATTACCAGCTTATTGTTCTAAGGTGCACTCCCAATATGCATTTGATTCCATCTGGAAATGCTAATGACCAAAAAAAATCCATCCCCGGCCTTCCCTTCTTTGTTACAAGTTCCTCGAGCAATCCGGTCAATCCCTTCTGTGTAGTCACTCACCTTCCAATTTTTGCTGGAACCCCCATCCCGGGTAGTCCATTCCTTGGCAAGGTTTCTTCACAATGAAAGGTACAAAAACCAAGGCATATACCTGCCTCAAGACCATCATACGGGTCATAGAATGCTCATGGAAATCAATGGACACTATTGGGTACCATTGTCCCACAATGGCCCTGCTCTTGAAGTACTCTACCAACATACTACTGCATGTTCCAATTTATTTTGCTACTATTTCCAATTCTTGCAGTCGATTTCAACCACCCAACTGGGCATGTTCATGTATTCCTTTACCAAGCACATAAATTCCATTAGATTTAAAATAAATTGAAATAAATTCACATCATACCTCATTGGTAGCTCGTCAATAAGGTACATTTGCAATCCTATTTACTTCTTGTCACAACAAGTCAAACTAGAATATTTGACCAAATCAACATGTACAAAAATATCACATCAGGTTAGCTCAAAACATAACCATAAAAATATAAATCACATGTAACCATCATAAACCAAAATCATAGATCACATGTAATCATCATAAACCAGAATCATAAACCACATATAGTCATCATATACCATAATCATAAATCACATGCATAATGAAACTGAAATAAAATATTGATACTTATCCTTTAATCAATCCTTAGTTCTTCCTTTATTCTTTCTGTACATACACCAGATCAGCTACCACACCCAAAAAACACCCAATGCCTTCTCCTCTATGAGGTTCACATACGCATAGTGTGCATCACACACATACAACCACACACGCCATACAACACCATGCAATGTATGCATCTATACTTGACATACAACACATACACCTACACCCAATGTAGATACGTATATGTGCACAAAGTACAGCAGAAGACATTCATCCACACACAACGTGCGACACCACAAAATGCATACATGTACACTTGGTATACAACACAACTCATACAACTATACCTGATGTATAACACAACACAATACATATGCCTACATCCGGTGTATAACACAATACATGCACCTACACTTGATGCACAACATAACACAAATACATGTCTACAATGCAACACAATGAATGCATATGTCACGATACCATGACTACAAAATACACATACATAGTACCACATCCCGCAACACAACATGTATGACATACACTCAATCCCACACATACAACAGTACCACATGTGCCAAGCACCACCTATGCAATGTGTGCACAACATCACATGTACACGGCACCACCTGCACAACGTGTACACAATGCCATATGTACACTACACCACTGTACAACGTGTACAAAACCACATGTACACAATACCACATACATGACATGTACGTGACACCACATGTACACAACACCACATGCACACAACACCACTTGTACAATCATGCACACCACACCATATGTACCTAGCACCACATGTACAACATGCACACAACACCACTTGTAAATAACATTGGATTCCCAACATATACATAACATCATGTTTACACAACACAACATATCCAATATATACATAACACTGTCTATACCCAACACTGAATATGCAACATTCTGTTGTGGCCACAACCACCACCCTATTGAAACCTGCTCTGGTAGAAAACTTGAATAGGTCCCCTAGAATTTTTCTCTTTCATTTCCCTGAATGATTACTCTTCGAATGATCTATTTTTTTCCAAGGGATTCCAACTCTGTGCTGAGTCAAATCTTCAATTCTTAATGGTTAAGGCCCCCTAATAAATATTTGCCACATGATTCATCTATAACCCTTTCCAGCCCTTCATTCATATGATTCATCGGGACTTTTCAACCCTCAAATCCTCCCATCGCGTCCTTATTTCTATATCAATGCTTTGATTATAGAAATACTATAGAACATGCACAAATCTTACCTTTTTCACCTTGCCTCGGTCTTCACCCATTTTGCATGCTTTTATCACTTATCACAGTCGCTGGTTGGCTCATTACGTACCATATCACAATGCAATGATCAAGGAAAAGGCCTACATCTTATGAATAAATGCGATGTGATCAGGCCTCCAATCACAAATCGCAATCGCACCTCGCCAAGACCCAAAGCCCAAGCTTCAATGTTCCAAGAATGGACTTGTTGGCATTATTAACCATAACACATATTTATTTTGGATCCAAAGCCCATCGCATATCGCAATTAGCGAAGTCCAAGGGTTGTATATAAGGCACATTGTGATCTACCGGACTTGCTGGGATCATTAACTACAACATGTATATTTTTTGGGTTTGCTCCCAATCAGAATCAGTGGAACCCAAGGCCGATACACAAGGCATTCCCCGATATGGTGGATTCACCGATATTATTAAGCACGACATATACATTTCCAGGTTCGGAGTCCATCACAAGTCACAATCGACGGAGCCTAAGAATTATATATAAAATGTGATGTGATGTGGCAAACCCGTCGACATTATTAACCGTGGCACATATATATTTCGGGTCCAGCCTATCGCAAAGCACAATTGGAAGAGCCCAAGGCTTAAACATAAGGCGCGATGCGATTAGCGGACTCGAAGGTGATTATAGATCCGGGTGTATATTATTTGAAGTTCGGCTTTACGGTTCAGCTATGGGTTTTCCTGTGTTTTCCCATGTATTTTGATAAAATTTTGTGGTCTGGGTTTTCAAAGGAAAATCCCATGGAGTGGATGGCTGAAGGGTCCACTCCCTTCATCTCCTTATAACTCCAAGCAAATGCATCTAAATGTTTTCTCAATAAGCTGCACAGTTCCTTCTCCTAGGAGGTGGATAGGGATGAGTTGATTTTCAAGGTTCTTTCTGGGTTGAAATCTATATTCTTAACATAGAGAGAGGTTGGGTCAGCCACACAGAGATCAGTTAGGGGATTGTCTTGGGTATCTTTCAATAGAGCTTCTAATGCAAAAATACTGGGAGGTGGATTCTGAATTAAATTTCCAATGATATCATCCTCATTTTGCAGTTTCCCCCCCATGACAGTTTCTACTGCACACAATGGTGCAGAATAGACTTCATCCTCATCCTCCT
>APFE030992003.1:151395-182181 GCA_000404065.3 Pinus taeda | reverse complement strand
ATCAAACTTTTAAAATTCCTGAAGTGGTTGACTTTAATGTTCAATTCCGTAGCTGGACTACTCCTGCAATAAAAGAAGTTCAATTTATCAGAAAAGTCAATATAAACCTCAGGTCTGGGATCAAAGTACTGAGAAAACAAGTTGAAGAGTTAAAGTTTCAATTGGACCAGCAAAAAAGATCTCCATAAAGAGAACCCACTTCAAGTAAGGAGATATTTCAAAGTTTTGATAAGTTTTTCTTGGTATAATTTTTCCAAACATTCCCATTCAACTTTTGAAGCTCTTGAGATAGTTGCAAGAATGTTTTAATAACAGAGTGCTCAAATAGCAAAGTTTTGGGTTGAAACTGTGATTTTTGAAACAACTCAGCAGTTTCGTAGCACGCTACGAAACTGCTGAAGGTGATCACCAGAGCTCAGCAGTTTCGTAGCGCGCTACAAAACTGCTGAAGCTAAACAATCCAATATCAATCAACCGGTTTTGAAACATAAGCGGGAAATTTTGAAAGGGGAATATATAAAAGGCATCATCTGAAGCTTCAACATTCAGCCAAGTTTGGAAAGGTGGAGAAAATATGGATTCGAATCCAACTTTAAATTTTTGTCATAAAGTGAGCACATTTACCACAGTTCAAAATATGTCAAGACAGCTTGAAGGAGTTTTTGCCTTTAAACATAAAGGAGGTGGAAAACACATCAAGGATGTGGCCATTTGTTACATTTTGGATAATCAAAAAATGAAGGACATGCTTCTATGGATTCAAAAATTGTAAGGCAAACTAAAGACCGATAAGAAAGGGTAGTTTCCTATGTTTCAGGAAAATGGAGAAGATGTGGCATGGAAGACCAGCATGGAGCCTTGAACATCCATCACAGCAAAACTGAAAAGGGACCAGATGTCAAAGAACGAGAACCATTGTAACCAAGGCTATTATTAGCATAACATGGTGTTAGAATCCTACTTGATATAGATCTCTGGAAAGGCTAGTTGAAGTTTGTTACATTTAATAGGGAGTTAAAAGTTGAATATGTGTCATTAGAAGTAGATTTCGAGTTCCCCTCATGCTTGAGGAGGAATCTCAAGCAGGTGGAAGATCTCTATAAATAGGAGAAATATCTACGTACAAAGGGTTGGAAGTTTATGTAAAAAAAGCTCTGTTATTAAGCTTATGTAAAAACTTTGTTTATTTAGTAATACAGTATTGGCTTCTGCTGCTCAAGAATCATAGAGATTTCAATGTATGTGTCCTTGTTGTTGTCCTTTCATGTGGTTTACAGTATTATGAGTATTTGATCACTTAGAAATCACTTGCAGTATTCTAATTTCCTTCACATACTCATAAACTGTCCTTTTCTGTTTGGTTTACTCTGTTTATATTGAAATCTAAATGCCTTGTTTTTATTGCAAAGTCAATTCTACTGTTAATGCTAAATGACATATGACTCCATAAGCCCAATGGATGCTTGTTAATTTTCACTCCACCAGCTTCATTCCTATTTGTTTCATAAAGAGTTAGCCATCTTAATCCTAATCATAAATTCTTAAATCCTCTGAGAGAGCCCTCTCAAGCTAAGGAGGCTAAGCCTTAGCTAAAAGATTGGTTTGAAACAGTTACTTGAAGTCTTCCTGGTCTGCAGCCTTCTAGGGCCTGATTTTGAGATAACACATGGTCAAAAATTTTATAGAGCTATGCACTGAAGTGAATTTGTTGAAGACCCGAGAGAATTAGTATAATGCTACACTGATTTGTATGGAAGAAAAAAGGCTAGCTCTCACAAATGATGAGATATTATAATCTTTGCCTACAAAAGTTGCAACAAAGGAACTTTATATTAACCACTTCTGGCAACAGGTGCATGAAAGATCCAAACAACGATTACATTTATTTGATCAATACAGGGAAACACACAATTCTCTTTAACAGGAGGAGATGGATAGCACAGGGTGTTTGCTACAAAAACAAAATAAGGGAGTTGAAGTTGAAGAGTTGAAGATTTTCGTCCATTCTCTGAAAAAAAATTGTTGCATTCAAAAAATATTGTATACTTGACATTTCATATAATATAATTCATTTGGTTGAAATTATTTATAGTTGTATTTGATATTATTTAGCATAATTGTAATTAACATATGTAACTTTGCATTTTCATATTAGATGAACATGCACATTGTATGACATTTTTTTTATTTAGACACAAAATCATACTAATTAATTTATGTTGGTTAATAATGAACACATAAAATCAATCTAAAACTACTAAATTAGTAGTTTATATTGATTAATAATAAACACAAATAAAGTTAATATACGACTAAATTAGTCGTTTATAATGATTATTAATGAAAGTAAATGAAATGAATATAAGTTATTAAATTAGTCGTGTATATAATGAATATGAAACTACCAAAAAAAAAGATAAATGACTATTGTAACTGATAAATTTGTGATTACAAATGACGCCTAAATTTTGCATATATACGACTATTAGTAGCTAATTTACAGTATCTTATAACACGACCAAAATTTAGTCATATTTCTTTGATCATTAATGGGTTTCAAACAATGACTAAAATTTGCATATATATGACTATTAGTAGCTAATTTATAGTATCTTATAATGCGACCAACATTTTGGTCATATTTCTTTGGTCATTAATTGGATTTCTTGGGTGATCATGTAGTAATATATTTTGTCATGTATTTGGTCATTAATTGTGAAAATTAATGACTAAATTAATGCCGAAATTTACAACTAAGTATACTACTAGATGATAAAATTGAGACAACCAATTAATGAATAAACTAGATACAACTAAAAGTTGGTCGCATTATAAAAGACTGTAAATTAGCCACTATTGGTCACTGATTGAAAAATAGTCATTTATATGCAAATTTTAGTCCTTTTAAGTAATTAATTAGCGATTTTATACTAGTTAAGGGCTCCAAAGCATTTGTTCCAACCCACAACCATAAGGAATTATGAGCACCAACCATAAAACAATCAAGTGGAAAACCCACAACACCATGTCTATCTAGGAAATTGCAAGGCAAGGCTAAAACCATTGTCAATCCAAACAAATCTCCATGCCAATGATAACACATAACCAAAAAATAACATGCATATACCATGCTTCCATAAACCAAAAAATATCATACATGCAACCTGTTACCTAAAAAACAATCAAATTATAGTCATTGATCCTATTGTTCCCTTGTGTTGTCCTACTTTCCTTTGCATTCCTTCCTCCAAACCCAAGTGAATGCTAAATTTTTCCAAGCATTCTCCAAGAATGTTGTAATTGTGCAAGAGTATGAGGGAATGAGAGAATAGAAGAGAACTCAAACCAAAACTATCAAAATACAAAACTGACATAAACCATGAACTAATCCTCATAAGCCTTTTTATCATTAAGGCCTCTATTTTCTTCATTTTCCTTCATTTTCCCTTCAATTTCTCTCTCATGCAAATTTGTGACCCTTCATCTCCCTTTTCTCCTATTTTCCTTTAGTTTATAAATAAAATGCTAACTAATGTCTCTTTTTCTTTGCTAATGCCTTTGCCAATTTCCATAGCCATTTATTAAGCACTAGTGATACCCATTACTATGTTTTACCCAACATTCAACTTGGAATACATGTCCCATGACCTTGGTCTTATTTTTTATTTACATAGGAAATCAACTAGGGGTTGCTACATTACTTGAGGAAGGACTTCCTGCAATCATAGGCCCAACATTTCCACCAATTATATGGGGATCTGATATCCAATTTTAAAACAAAACAAAATAGGGAACTAGGGAGTAATTTTTCCAATTACGAATGTATCAAGATTATTGACATGAAATACCTTTTTGAGTTGAACCCACAAGTACCATTTCTAAATTCAAAGGAAAAGGTGTTTTAAAGGGACGTAATGTTTTTAAAAACATTCTAAAGGAAATGAACATAGTATTTTCACCTCAAGTCTTGTCCATAAAAGATAAAAATTAATTGTTATAAAGAGTGGTTATTGAATGAAATTTGAAATCTAAAACTCTCTCTCTTTCATTGGAGGAAGACTCACTTGACAACCTCTTAATACTCTTCTCAATGAGAGATCCCCAAATCATGATTTGGATGGGAGTAACAAGGAGGCTTTGAAGGTGATATTGTTCCCACCCTCCTTTTCCATAAGGTGGGTCACAACAAAATCAATTACTTCGGGGAATTTTCCATGTTTTATCCTCTTCTAATAGAAAATACTATCTAATCACAAGAGTCTGAAACTTATCTAAGAATTTCCAAGAAGGTCTAATGCCCTCTCATAATAGTTGTAATAACAATTTTTAATCCATGCATTCATCAACCATTCATACATTCATCAAAACATGTCAAGATCCAGGTTGGAAATTGGAAAAAGATGAGCTTTCATCACAGATTGTAGTAGCAAGACAAGGGAATGAGGAGATAAGTAAGAGTAGTCAAAGGGTAGAGTAAGCATTGAACACTGACAAGGAGAAGATTTTATCTTCATTGGATGCCTATGAGAAACAGATTGAGGAGATTGCAAAGGAAAACGAAAGGCTCTTATTTCAATCTAGAGCAGAAAAGATTGAATTGGAATCTAGATTGAATATGCAAAGGACATAGGAATTACTTGAACATAAACAATTGGGGATTTATGAAAAGGGAAATTTTGACAAAAATGTTGTAGAGCTACAAACAAAACTTGGTTTGATAATCAGTGAAAAGGGATTACTGAACCAGAAAAATAGAGAATTGAGGAATGAAGCAAAGTGCTTAAGGGCCTAGTTGAATTTACATAATGCTATACTAACTTAATTAGGAAATGGGATGGAGAAAAATGAATGTGTTCAATGTCATTGGATGAGGGAAAATATTGACTTGCAAGTCAAATTGAATGAAGCCAAGGAAAACATTCAGTATTTTCCTAGAAAAATTGAAGAAGAGAGGCATTTGAGAGATGAGGAAAAGAGCTATTTTGCAGAGCTGCAAGAACATTTTGAGTTCATGTCTGGTGAAATGGAATTCATGGTCAAAAAGTTTATAAAGCTATGCACTGAAGTGAATTTGTTGAAGGCCCAAGAGAATTAGTATAATGCTACATTGATTTGTATGGAAGTAAAAAGGATAGCTCCAACCAATGATGAGATATTATAATCTTTGCCTACAAAAGTTGCAACAAGAGAAATTGATATTAACCACTTTTGGCAATAGGTGCATGAAAGATCCAAACAACGATTCAATTTATTTGATCAATACAAGGAAACACACAATTCTCTTTAATAGGAGGAGATGGATGGCATAGGGTGTTTCCTACAAAAACAAAATAAGAGAGTTGAAGTTGAAGAGTTGAAGATTGTCGTGCATTCTCTGAACAAATTTGTTGCATTCAAAAAATATTCTATACTTGACATTTCATATAATATAATTCATTTGGTTGAAATTATTTATAGTTGTATTTGATATTATTTAGCATAATTGTAATTAACATATGTAACTTTGCATTTTCATATTAGATGAACATGCACATTGTATGACATTTTTTAATTTAGTCACAAAATCATACTAATTAATTTATGTTGGTTAATAATGAACACAAAATCAATCTAAAACTACTAAATTAGTAGTTTATATTGATTAATAATGAACACAAATAAAATTAATATATGACTAAATTAGTCGTTTATAATGATTATTAATGAAGGTAAATGAAATGAATATAAGTTATTGAATTAGTCGTGTATATAATGAATATGAAAAAACCAAAAAAAAGATAAACGACTATTGTAACTGATAAATTTGTGATTACAAATGACGACTAAATTTTGCATATATACGACTATTAGTAGTTAATTTATAGTATCTTATAACATGACCAAAATTTAGTCATATTTTTTTTGTCATTAATTGGTTTCAAACAATGACTAAAATTTGCATATATATGACTATTAGTAGCTAATTTATAGTATCTTATAATGCGATCAACATTTTGGTCATATTTCTTTGGTCATTAATTAGTTTTCTTGGGTGACCATGTAGTAATATATTTTGTCATGTATTTGGTCATTAATTGTGAAAATTAATGACTAAATTAATGCCAAAATTTACGACTAAATATACTACTAGATGATACAATTGAGACAACTAATTAATGACTAAACTAGATACGACTAAAAGTTGGTCACATTATAAAAGACTGTAAATTAGCCACTATTGGTCACTGATTGAAAAATAGTCATTTATATGCAAATTTTAGTCTTTTTTAGTAATTAATTAGAGATTTTATACTAGTGAAGGGCTCCAAAGCATTTGTTCCAACCCACAACCATAAGGAATTATGAGCACCAACCATAAAACAATCAAGTGGAAAACCCACAACACCATGTCTATCTAAGAAATTGCAAGGCAAGGCTAAAACCATTGTCAATCCAAACAAATCTCCATGCCAATGATAACACATAACCAAAAAATCACATGCATATACCATGCTTCCATAAACTAAAAAATATCATACATGCAACCTGTTACCTAAAAAACAATCAAATTGTAGTCATTGATCCTATTGTTCCCTTGTGTTTTCCTGCTTTCCTTTGCCTTCTTTCCTCCAAACCCAAGTGAATGCTAAAGTGTTCCAAGCATTCTCCAAGAATGTTGTAATTGTGCAAGAGTATGAGGGATTGAGAGAATAGAAGAGAACTCAAACCAAAACTATCAAAATACCAAATTGACATAAACCATGAACTGATCATCATAAGCCTTTTTATCATTAAGGCCTCTATTTTCTTCATTTTCCTTCATTTTCCCTTCACTTTCCCTCTCATGCAAATTTGTGACCCTTCATCTCCCTTTTCTCCTATTTTCCTTTAGCTTATAAATAAAATGCTAACTAATGTCTCTTTTTCTTTGCTAATGCCTTTGTCAATTTCCATAGCCATTTATTAAGCACTAGTGATACCCATTACTATGTTTTACCCAACATTCAACTTAGAATACGTGTCCCATGAACTTGGTCTTATTTTTTATTTACATAGGAAATAAACCAGGGGTTGCTACATTACTTGAGGAAGGACTTCCTGCATCCTAGGCCCAACATTTCCACCAATTATATCGAGCTCTGATATCCAATTTTAAAACAAAACAAAATAGGGAACTAGGGAGTAATTTTTCCAATTACGAATGTATCAGTATTATTGACATGAAATACCTTTTTGAGTTGAACCCACAAGTACCATTTCTAAATTTAAAGGAAAAGGTGTTTTAAAGAGACGTAATGTTTTTAAAAACATTCTAAAGGAAATGAACATATTATTTTCACCTCAAGTCTTGTCCATAAAAGATAAAAATTAATTGGTATAAAGAGTGGTTACTGAATGAAATTTGAAATCTAAAACTCTCTCTCTTTCGTTGGAGGAAGACTCACTTGACAACCTCTTAATACTCTTCTCAATGAGAGATCCCCAAATCATGATTTGGATGGGAGTAACAAGGAGGCTTTGAAGGTGATGTTGTTCCCACCCTCCTTTTCCATAAGGTGGGCCACAACAAAATCAATTACTTCGGGGAATTTTCCATGTTTTATCCTCTTCTAATAGAAAATACTATCTGATCACAGGAGCCTGAAACTTGTCTAAGAATTACCAAGAAGGTCTAATTCCCTCTCATAATAGTTGTAATAACAATTTTTAATCCATGCATTCATCAACCATTCATACATTCATCAAAACATGTCAAGATCCATAAGTAATATGAATCACATAACCAACATGTAACAAACATAGAAACCATGGCAACTCAACCATAATATCGCGAACATTATCGCTACAAATATACATGAATCAAAATAGAAGAATATCTCTTATTAACATATGAAAATACCAACCAAGTCAAGGACTTCCATGTACCACTTGACCATAGATGGGGTTGAACCAAAACTCTCTTTCAACCAATCACCCTCACACCATATTCTAACCATGAATGTGGTATTTCATGGAATAAACCAAAATAAAACCAAACTAGGGCTTCTAGAGGCCAAACCACCTCAACTCTCAACCACAATGATTCCACCTCCATGGTCGGACATCATTAACACTAGCCATATTGATCTCTACCTAAGTTGTTTAGGGCTCCAGGAACTAGTAACTCAACCCACAACCTTCTAGTAATCTAAAGCATTTGTCCAACCCAGCTCTAGGGTCTAGTAACTAATCCCACTAAGGGTTCGAGAATGTTTGTCCCAACCTAGGCTCTAGTACTATTAACTCAACCCAAGTTGTCCCAGGGCTTCTAGAGCATTTGTTCCAACCTGTAGCCATAAGGAATTATGAGCACCAACAAAAAAAAATCAAGTGGAAAAACCCATAACACCATGGTTATCCAGGAAATGGAAAGGAAAGGCTAAAACCAATGTCAATGCAAGCAAATATCCATGCCAATTACAACACATAACTAAAAAATCACATGCATATACCATGCATCCATAAACCAGCAAGGAAATCATACATGCAATGTGTTACCTACAAAGAAATCTAGTTGTAGCCATTGATCCAAATGTTCCCTTGCGCTTTCCTTCTTTCCTTTGCCTTTTTTCTCTAAACCCAACTTAATGCTAAAATTGCTCCAAACATGCTCCCAAAATTCTCTCTGTGTGTAAGAGTATGAGAGAATGAGAGAATAGAAGATAGCTCAACCCAAAACGATCCCAAGGATAAACTGAAAAAAGTCATGAACTGATACCCAGAAGCCATTTTATCATTGAGGCCTATATTTTCTTCATTTTCCTTCATTTTTCCTTGAATTTCCCTTTCAACCAAATGTGTGATCCTTCATCTCCCTTTTCTCCTATTTTTCTTTATTTTATAAATAAAATGCCAATTAATGCCTCTTTGCCTTTGCCAATGCCTTTGTAAATTTCCATAGGCATTTATTAAGCACCACTGATATCCATCACTATGTTTTACCCAACAATAAGCTTGCAATACATATCCCATGACCTTGGTATTATTTTCTATTTACATAAGAGCCCAACCAAGGGATGTTACAAACCCCTCCCCCTTGGGGAACACTGTCCTTGATGTTTAATGACACTTATGAAACAAGAAACACATGCTGCCATGGAGATTTATAACAAAGATCAATGCAACATTTACATAATATCATACTGGAAATACCACGACTAGCCCTAAAATTCTCCTTCTGGACCATATATTAGGTGGGCAAACCTACCTATGGTTTTGTGCATGGATTTCACGGATGCTTTTGGGCATGATGGTTTTCTACCCATGGTATTTTCTAGATCTAGTTAAGGGAACTACGATTATTTTCTAATCCAAGCTTAATCTATTGGGGTTTGTGGATTCTTCGGCATGTATATATATGTATTGTAACATTGAAATAAATATAATGGAAAATCAATTTGGCAGTCCCGGTTTTGGGATCCATGGGAAAATCTCTGTGTATATATGTTTTATGTTTATGCTCTCACCACCTTTTAGTTTCTGTTTTTTAAGAATTCGTTTGTAGTCGATTCTTGTACAGGGTTAAAACCTACATGTAATACAAACCAGTCAAACATATGATCATCATCCTTCATTTATATTTTAAGCAATGAAACATGGAAAACATCATGGAATTTCACTGTCATAGGCAGTGCAAGTCGATAGGTCAATGGTCTAATCCTCTTAAGGATCTCGAAAGGTCCGCAATACTGAGGTGTCATCTTGGCACATGATCCAATCCTCAAGGAGCTCCTATTAGGCTTGATGTGAAAGTATGCATGTTCCCCAACCTGAAAATCCTTAAATACCATGCGTTGATCTGCACAAATCTTATGTCTATCTTGTGGTGCCTTCAAATTCCTTTTATTCACCTACATTTCTTGTTCCATCTCTACCAACATATTTGGTACAATCAATACATTGTTCACTGGATCACTATAGTTGATAGGAGTATTACAATTTTGCCCATAAAGTGCCTCAAACAAGCTCATATTTAAGGAATCTTGATACCCATTATTATACACAAACTCTACCAATGGAAGATACTCTTCCCACTTTCGTTGTTGATGCATGACACACATTCTCAACATGCCCTCAAGAATCCTGTTAATCTTCTCTGTTTATCCATATGTATGTGGATGATAAGTTTTACTAAAAGCTAACTTTGTCCCAAAACCTATAAACAACTCTTTCCAAAATGTGGAAGTGAACTCGACATCTCTATCTGACACAATCTTCTTACGAATACCATGCAACCTCACTATCTCCCTGATGAAAATATGAGCTATGTCACTAGTTGAGTTCGTACACTGAACTGCAATGAAATGAACTACCATGGTCAACTTATCAACCACAACCATGATAGAATAATGCTACTTTGATGTCCTCGGAAAACCTATAATGAAGTCCATGGAAATTACCTCCCATTTCCACTCTGGAATCAGAATCGACTACAATAAACCACCTGGATGCTTGCACTATGATTTTACCTTTTGATAATCGAAACACATTATGATGAAATCAACCACATCTTTCTTCAGATTCAACCTATAGTAGAACTTCTTCATAACTGCTAAAGTCTTCTAATATCCCAAGTGACTTGAATATGGCTTGACATGAAATTCCCTCAAGAGAAGCTTCTTGAGCTTACTGTTTTCTGGCACATAGATCTTTTACCTCAATCTTACCAAGCCATCAGTCGTGAGATGATAATCCACATCCTGATCGCCTATACCCTGTTGCTATAAATTGTGTCTCAACTGCTGATACCTGTCATCCTATTGTCATGCCTGCAAGTCTGCCTGATATGAACTCATAACTGCAATGTGATTTACATGTACTCTTCTACTAAGAGCATCTGTAACTTGTTCTCCATTCCCTTACTGTACATGATCTCAAAGTAAAACTCACTAAGCGTATCCAACCACCTAGTTTGTCTGGCATTCAGATTAGGTTGGTCGATTAAGTACTTCAACCCATTGTGATCACTCATCAAGATGAACCTCCTGCCAAGAAGATAGTGCCTCCACATCTTCAATGCATGAATGGTCGTTTCCAACTCAAGATCATGAGTCACATAATTTTTCTCATGTTCATTCAATTTCCTTGACTCGTAGCATACCACTTTCCCCACTTGCATCATGCCTCCACCAAGTCTTCTCTTGTAAGCATATGTACACACCATAAACTCTTTATCTGTATCTATAATATTTAGAAGTGGAGTGTTTGTAAGAAATTTCTTTAGCTTCTCAAAAATAGTTGCACATTCCTCTGTCCATTCAAATATATTTCCTTTCATCTGTAAAGATGTAATATGATAGAGAATATGTTAGAATCTCTTGATGAACATCCTGTAATAACCTGCTAATCCCATGAATGACCTGACCTCATCGACATTCCTAGGAGTTTCCCACTCCATGATAGCTCTGATATTATTCGGATCCACTGTTATACCTTCCTTGGAAACCACATGTCCCAAGTAATGAAATTTTGTCTGAAATAAACTGCACTTACTAAGTTTGGCATACAACTTATTCTCTCTTAGCAATGCCAACACTGCAGCTATATGTTTTACATGATCTTCCTTATTCTTAAAATGTATCAGTATCTCATCAATGAATACTATCACAAAATTGTCTATATAGGGATGCAAGATACTATTCATCAAACAAATGAAAGTTGTGCGAGAATTAGTCAAACCAAAAGGAACCACAATAAACTCGTGATGCCCATACCTGGTCCGAAAAAAAGCCTTGTACATGTTCTCTTCTTTGATGAATACTTAATGATATCCTGATCTCAAATCAATCTTTGAGAACATTATTTATCCCTTTAGCTAATCAAACAAGTCATCAAACTGCGACAAAGGATATCTTGATAGTCACCTTCTTCAACTGTCTGTAGTTAATACACAACCTAAGAGTAGGATCCTTCTTTTTCACAAACAATATTGGTGCAACCAAAGGCGACACACTTGGCCTAATATATCGCTTCTCGGGAATTTTCTTAATCTGCAACTTCAATTCCACCAAATCTGGAGTGCTCATCCTGTATGATGCCTTTGATGTTGGTGCTACTCCTGGCATCAACTCAATAGAAAATTCCATTTCCCTATGAGGAGGAAAATATAAAATATCTGTTGGAAAAACATCTTGAAACTGCTGTGAAACCAAAAATGCCTCTTCAAAACTTCAACATGCTGAACACCCTTCTCTTTATCATTAGAAATATGAACTGCAAACAGTAAACACCCTTTCCTGCTACTGCACTTTTCCTCCCTAGTTTTAACTATTCTAACAGATGTCAGCTTCCTCTTACCCTGCAAGATCCTCTTCTCTCCATCATCATCCAAACACTCAATAGCCTTTTCATAGCAATCTACCTTAGTCTTGTTAATGTATAAATAATCCATACCCAACAACATAATGTATGATACCAACAGAAGTACATTTAGATGTAATGATGCAACCATACCGTTCAACTCAAATGCACATGATCTCACCCAATCATGAACTCATTTCTTGGTACCTGTAGCCAACTGCACCAACCAAGACTCTACATGCACTTCTTTATTCAAGCAACACTTATCCACCATGTCAAGACTAATATAACTATAGTTGGATTCATGGTCAATCAACAGCTTGATCACAAAGCTTGCCTTCCATATTGATAATATATGCGTAATGATTAGATTTACTATTATCCAATGCTACATAAATAAGAGGAATAATGTGTCCAACATCCCCAATTGTTTGTGCCTCCTGAGAACTGTAAACTTTTGGTCTACCACCTTGATGCTGTGGGTAATCTCTCCTATGATGATACTTGCACAATTCCAACACTCCAAGGACTTCCTGCCATCAACCTTGTTCTGCTCCATAGGCTGAAATCCCTATCCTTTATCAGTTGCATTGAACTTATTTTGTGGAAATACATTCTCCTTATCATCTATATCTTGAGGTTTTCCTCTCTTCTTAGCCCACTTTCCTTATTCTTCTCATTACCTTTCCAATCATGCTTAGACTCAGTCTTGCACTTTGATTGGTCATAACAATGCTTCAGCTTTTTGATGGCTTCCTATAGTCATCTAGGCTCACTAAACTCAATTATTTCTGTGAATGATACTGGCAACCCATTGAGGAATCATTGAATCTATGCTTTCTCCTCCTTAAGATAAGGAACACATCTCAACAACTCCAAGAATCGACTAGTATACTCCTCATATATCATAGATCCCATATTCAACTCATAGAACTCCTTTGCCCTATCATTATTGTATCTTTTAGATAGATAATTCTTCCTGAAAATTCCCTCTAACTCACTCCAAGTCAGCTCCTCGTCTCGAATGCCTATGAAATTCTTCACATATTCCCACCAAATGTCTTTTGTACCTTTAAGACTAAAAGTAGCTATCTTGGATTTCATATTTTCTAAATAATCATATAATTTTAAAAACTTATCCATCAAAATCAACCAATATTCTGCATATTATGCATTCTTCATTTCTCTATAAAATGTAGGAGGCTTTTCTTTCTTGAACTCCTATGTCAAGTATTGCTTCTCACTCCTATACGGATGGTGGCAGTGATGACAATGATGTTTCTTTGAACCAGAACTAGAATATAAACCATGTTCATTACCCATCCTACCAGGTGTATCCAAGAACCTACAATATATGACTATGCCATCCTTGTCAAACATGTATCATGATTGAGATCTATTTCCATATGCCCCATTGGTCCTTTCCTCTTGTCTATAACTAATTCTTGGTTGTCTTTGTCTCTACAAATCTGATAGAATTTGAAGAATCACAACATTGACCTCTACTTGCCTTTCCTATGCTGTAGAATGTCTTTCCTATGACTAAATGATCTTATCATTATCTACTTTACAACTTTTGATCTCTTCTTTCAAACTTCTCAATGTATCCTCTATGTCAGGGGACTACTCAATACCATGCTGTTCATCTGATATGTAGGGAGAATGAAATGTAGTCCACCATTCTGCTATTCATCTTGATCTTCTTCTTCCTGCAAAAATACCATGTCAGATAAACCAAATATAAACATGATCTAACATACCTCAATGAATTTTAGGGGAGGCTATCTCATCTACACAATCAATCGACTTCACACATGATAAACTAGTTGCATAGACTTTATGCAGGAAAACCATAACCATGATGAAACATGCATAAAAACCACATAGACAACTAACATGCATGCATGAAAAACACATTCTGCCCATCCAATCAAAGTATTGAACCTAGGGGCTTTGGTACCAACCTGTAACCACCCCTCCTATATTTACCCAATTTCACTGATCTTCCAGGGTAAACATGAAATGAAGAGTTAGTATGACATGACCTGACCTCCATACTTTAGTTATGGAAGTGGGGTCGATAAATGACAACTCACAGACATTCCTCAAGGCTTACAAGACACTTAGGAGCCAAAGAACCACCCCATGTGACCACACATAGAGCTAGGGATGCTTTTTGGGGACCTAGACCCCCAACTGCACCCTTGACACTACATGCATGCAATTGAAGGCCTCCAATTGAACCCACAAGCCTTGCTCCTTGTTGTTGTAACCTAAACTATTGAGATTAGTGCCTACGATCATGAGATCTAAGCCACAATTACATGGGAGCCTGCAGACCCCTACCCAGAACCACCTAAAATTTATCATAATGATAAATAACATAATCACGATGCTAAATATTCAAAACTTGACCTAACCAGGCCTAACCATGACAACCATTTCATCAAACATGTGGTGAACATGTGAGCTACATGTCATGAATGCATATCTGATCATAGAATTCTGAAACTTATCTCAGAATAACCAAGAAGGTATAATTCCCTCTCATAATAGCTGCAATAATAATTTTTAGTCCATGCATTCATCAACCATTCATACATTCTTCAAAACATGTCAAGATCCATAAGTAATATGCATCACATAACCAACATGTAACTAGCAATTAACCAACATATAAACGATGGCAACTCAACCATAATATCACCAACATAATCATTGGAAATATACATGAATCACAATAGAAGAATAACTCTTATTAACATATGAAAATACCAACAAATTCAGGGACTCGCACGTACCACCTGACCATACAGTGGGTTGAACCAAATATATCTTTTAGAAAATCACCCCCACATCATATTCTAAGCATGAACGTGTGATTTCATGGAATAAACAAAAACAAAACCAAGCCAGGGCATCCAAAGGCCAAACCACCTCAACCCTCAACCACAATGCTTCCACCTCGATACTCGGACATCAGTGACACCAACTAGATCAGTCTCTACCTAAGTTATTTAGGGCTCCAAGAACTAGTAACCCAACCCACAACCTTCTAAAGCTCTGGAGCATTTGTCCAACCATGGGAAAATCTCTATTTATATATGTTTTATGTTTTATGCTCTCGGCATTGTTTAATTTATGTTTTTTAAGAATTAGTTGTAGTTGATTCCTGTACAGGGTTAAAACCTACATGTAATACAAACCAATCAATCATATGATCATCATCCTTCATGTATATTTTAAGCAATGAAACATGGAAAAAAACAAGGACTTTCACTGTCATAGGTAGTGCAAGTCGGTAGGCCAATGGTCTAATCCTCTCAAGGATCTCGAAAGGTTAGTAATACTGAGGTGCCATCTTGGCACATGATCCAATCCTCAAGGAGCTCCTATTAGGCTTGATGTACAAGTACGCATGTTTCCCAACCTGAAAATCCTTAAATACCATGCGTTGATCTGTATAACACTTATGTTTGTCTTGTGCTACCTTCAAATTCCTTTTATTAACCTACATTTATTGTTCCATCTCTACCAACATATCTGGTACAATCAATACCTTGTTCACGGGATCACTATAGTTGATAGGAGTATTACAACTTTACCCAGAAAATGTGTCAAACAAACTCATCTTCAAGGAATCTTGATACCCGTTATTATACACAAACTCTACCAGTGGAAGATACTCTTCCCACTTTCCTTGTTGATGCATGACACACATTCTCAACATGTCCTCAAGAATCCTGTTAATCTTCTCCATCTATCCATCTGTCTATGGATGATAAGTTGTACTAAAAGCTAACTCTATCCCCAAACCTGTAAACAAATCTTTCCAAAATCTGGAAGTGAACTTGACATCTCTATCTGACACAATCTTCTTAGGAATACCATGGAAGACTGAACTGCAATGAACTACCATGGTCAACTTATCAACCACAACCATGATAGAATAATGCTACTTCGATGTCCTTGAAAAACCTGTAATGAAGTCCATGGAAATTATCTCCCATTTCCACTCTGGAATTAGAATCGGCTGCAGTAAACCACCTGGATGCTTGCACTATGATTTTACCTGTTATAATTGAAACACATTATGACGAAATCAACCACATCTTTCTTCAGATTCAACCTATAGTAGAACTTCTTCATAACTATTAAAGTCTTCTAATATCCTGAGTGACTTGAATATGGCTTGACATGAAATTCCCTCAAGATAAGCTTCTTGAGCTTACTGTTGTCTGGCATATAGATCTTGTCCTTCAAACCTACCAAACCATCAATCATGAGATGATAATCCACATCCTGATCACCTATACCCTATTGCTATAAATTGTGTCTCAACTACTGATACCTGTCATGCCTGCAAGCCTGCCTGATATGAACTCATAACTGCAATGTGATTTCCCTGTACTCTTCTACTAAGAGCATTTGCAACTTGCTCTCCTTTCCCTTACTGTACATGATCTCAAAGTAAAACTCACTAAGCATATCCAACCACCTAGCCTGTCTAGCATGTAGATTAGGTTGGTCAAATATTTACTTCAACCCACTGTGATCACTCATCAAAATGAACCTCCTACCAAGAATGTAGCGCCTCCACATCTTCAATGCATGAATGGTCATTTCTACCTCAAGATCACGAGTCACATAATTTTTCTTGTGTTCATTCAATTTCCTTGACTCGTAGCATACCACTTGCCCCTCTTGCATCATGCCTCCACCAAGTCTTCTCTTGCAAGCATCTATACACACCATAAACTCTTTATTTGTATTTGCAATATTTAGAAGTGGAGTGTTTGTAAGAAATTGCTTTAGCTGCTCAAAACTAGTTGCACATTCCTCTGTCCATTCAAATATATTTCCTTTCCTCTGCAAAGATGTAATAGGATAGAGAATATGTTAGAATTTCTTGATAAACATCCTGTAATAACCATCTAATCTCATGAATGACCTGACCTCATCAACATTCCTAGGAGTTTCCCACTCCATGACAGCTCTGATATTTTTTGGATCCACTGCTATACCTTCCTTGGAAACCACATGTCCCAAGTAATGAAATTTTGTCTTAAATAAATTGCACTTACTAAGTTTGGCATACAACTTATTCTCTCTTAGCAATGCCAACACTGCTGCTATATTTTTTTCATGCTCTTCCTCATTCTTAAAATATATCAGTATGTCATCAATGAATACTATCACAAAATTGTCTAGATAGGGATGCAAGACACTATTCATCAAACACATGAAAGCTGATGGAGCATTAGTCAAACCAAAAGGAACCACAATAAACTCATGATGCCCATATTTGGTTTGAAAAGAAGCCTTGTACATATTCTCTTCTTTGATGCATACTTGATGATATCCTGATCTCAAATCAATCTTTGAGAACATTGTTTATCCCTTCAGCTAATCAAACAAATCATCAATCCATGACAAAGGAGAGATGTTCTTGATATTCACCTTGTCCAATTGTCTGTAGTCAATACACAACCTGAAAGTAGCATCCTTCTTTTTCACAAATGATATTGGTGCAACCAAAGGCGACACACTTGGCCTAATGTATCACTTCTCAAGAATTTCCTTAATTTGCAACTTCAATTCCACCAACTCTGGAGTGCTCATCCTGTATGATGCCTTTGATGTTGGTGCTACTTGATGAGCCCCAAAAATGGGTGACTTATTGGGCTCATTTTGCCTATTATTCTCAATTAATCCACCATTATTCATAGTTCTATGCATACTTTTGAATATATTTATGTTAATTGAATGAATGAGAATAGTCACTTGACCACAAAATCTAATACGTGCTTATTGCAGATTTTTGGACATCTTTTGGACCAATGTCAAGCATTTATGAGCAAGTTGACAGCCAAATACGAAGGAAAAAAGCTAAGTATTTTTAGGAAGGGTGTCTCCAACACTAAATGACCCCTTCTGCGAGTTCTCCACCATCAACGCGGAGTTCAACAGCCCACCAAAGATGTTTTCAAGGGGCAGCCGAGTAGATTTTGCAAAGTGGCTGATTAATCACAGTTTTGAGTAGCCAAGCTCCTAAAGTTAAGGAGGGTTGTTGGGAGTCCTCGTGGGGAATAAGTGGGAAGGCTTCAAGCCTTGGTAGTTTAGCTATTGAATAGTTTTTTTTCGCACTTTAGTGCAGCTCTACATTTCAGCTCATCTTCGAGATTTTGTTGTAAACAGTTTTGTGACATGATTATTTTTTGAGTAATGGAGATAAATTTCACTTCGTACCAGCTCTAAGATTTCTTAGGAGGTTGTAGCTCTTGGGGTTGGGCCCAACCCAAGTGCCAATACCTCCTTTGTGTACCTTTATGTGTCTTTGCTGCATTCATAGAATAATTTCTGTTATTTAGGTTAAGATCTTGCTTTGCTACTTAGGTTGTTTTTTATGATTAAAATAAATTTTCATACTTCAGGTTGATTTGATAGTTTGGTAAAGGAAAATATCTACAAAAAGGCCATCAAGAAATCCTTGATCTCATCTCTCCCTCCTTGGGACCATGAGCTGAGACCAAGGCATACTTGCTTTCACAAAAACATTGTTTTTGCCTTTCCATGCAATTGCTAGTGTTAGATTTTTAGTTGGAAAAGTTGATACCAGTTGTACTTGCATGTTTAAGATCTATTCTTGCTTAGTTTCCATAGTTATCTTGCATGATTTTCTATCTACAAACTTATGTTCATCATGTTTCTAGTTTTTAGGTCAGATTAGGTCAAAATAGCTAAATCTCTGCTTTTCCTAGTCTTTATTCGATCAGTTTTGGAAAATGGTGTTCAGAACACTTGTAATACATCCCTTCCTATCCTTCCTTTATTATACAACCTACTCCAATCCCTAATACAAGATTCCTTCCCTTCATTTTCCACAATTTGCCAATTTGCCCTAATTTCTACATTCTTGTGCAGCATTGCTCCCTCCATCCTTGAACAAATCCAACCACCTTTCTCACTCCTTAGCCTCATTTACCAGGTCCTAGACCCCTTTGCATCCTCAACCAACCTCCATTTCCACTTTCCCACCATTTTTTCCACCATCCACCCTCTAAAATTCTCTTTCGGATCTTCCTGTAGAACATCCTGTAAAACCCATGCACTTCCTGTAGAAGTTCACGTGAGCAGTATTTCAATTTCTAATCATTGTGAAACTCTATGGAAGGGTGCTAGGGACCCCTTAGGCACTCATTTCACCTTTCCAACCTCCTGCAAATTCCCACTCCATTTCCTTTCGCCGATCAACCTTTGCACAATCAAAAATCCTTAAAGCACATGCATAATAATTCTGCAAAATCACTCAAAAATGCGAAAAGATGTTTTTTCCAAATTTTACTTCAGAAGTAGCTTAGTCACATGCATTTTACCTTTCTAAAAGTCAATGGCATCCATTTCCACCACTTTCATCTCTTTTCTTGCACCAGTAGTGTTAGCTGGTAAAACTAGGGTTTGCATTTCCTTTTAGCTTACAACTTCTTTCTGTAAGTAGACTAGCCTCTTTTGAGTTAGCTTTCATCCATCACAGTTAAAAGCTTCTTCTAAGAGCTCATAGAAGCTGGCTTAAGCTCCTAGTGGACTTGTGCCAGCTGATCAAGTGACAACCTGCGACAAGAGCTAGTACTTGTGCATATAGCACCGTTGCTTCCAAGTTTGTTACGAACAACCGGGTTGATAAAAGTAAAGATGGAAGTCCTAGGAGTTGCAACATCATTTTTGCAATACTAGAACTCGCCATATTTTTGGTACCGTTGCCGAGGAAACATCAGAGAATTTGTGATTGCTACTTTTCTTATATTTTCTACTGCAACCTTCTGCTAAGTAGTTATTTCAGCAAGAGTAGAGTAGTTGTTTCATTTCCATTATGCAATTTCATTTCCGCAAAAGTAGATTAGACATTTCCTACTTTCCTAGACTAGAATTTCAATTCTGCAGGCGTAGATTAGCATTTCAATTCTGGAATTTCTATTCCGCAAGCATAGCTTAGCATTTTATTTCTGCAATTTCATTTCAGTAGCATAGATTAGTCATTTCCTGCTTTCATTTCAATTCCAAAATTTTCATTTCAGCAAAGTTTACTTTAGTTAGTTGTAGTTTGTTGTTCAATCAATTTCAGTTTTGTAGGTACAAGTAGAGGAAAACACAAAAATCAACCAAAAATATTTCATTTCTTGCCTCGTAGGAATAGGGACAATTCAAGAAAATTCTTACCCAACACCCCCACCACATCACTGAGTCACCCTTCTCTCTTCTTCGGTGGCAGTGAACCTCCAGAGATACATGAAGATCCTCTAACAGAAGAAGAGTAAGAAAACATTCCTCCTGAGACCATGGCCAAACGTAGAAACGATATAGGAGATGAGGAGAGAATAGAAGGTGCCTTTCCCATATGAGAGACCAATGGGGACACAAAAATGAAAAACATAAGTCCCTCAACCTTACCTCACTTCCATGGATTGACCACTGAAGACCATGATACCTTCTTGTTTGAGTTTGTTGTCCTTTGTCAAACCTATGACTATGCAGAAGACGAGAAAAAGTAGAAACTCTTTCCCTCTACCCTCAAGGATGCAACAGTACGTTGGTTCATGGGGTTACCTGGAAATAGTACCACAACTTGGGCTCAGATGCAGAAAGCCTTTAACAACAAATACCGGGATTATTGTAGGTCAAAGGAAACAAAGGGAGAAATCTTTCGGATGACCATGGGAAGTGATGAATATTTAGAAGACTATGAAGAAAGGTTCCAACTTAGTTATAAAAGGGCTAGGTGCACACTTGACCCCGAACCTCTGAAGCTAGTTCTGCTCCGAGGAATCCTTGAAGACCTTCTAGATACCCTCCATTTGCTGGCTGGAGGAGACTTCTACCAACTACCTTATGATGACATAAGGACTGTGTTTAGAAACCATTCTAGGGCAGCCTAGAAAAGAGGTAGGGGGAATCAACTTTTAGCTAGCGCCACCTTCTCCAAACATGAGTTTCCAAATCAGATGGAAGACCTTAAAAGTGAGATGAGACAGACCATTTCCATGCAACTAGATACTTTCTGAATCAAACAGAAAAAAGAGGAAGCTGAGAGGGCTTTGGCCATATTTTGTCCCAGATGTAGAAGGAAACATCCTCGGAACAAGTGTCCATTGCACTCAGTAGAGGTACGTTTCGTTTGTGAGGAAGACCACCCTACAAACTAGTGCCCAACCTTACCCGAACTTAAAGCGATGTACCAAGGGGCTGAGGGAGCCACTGAACCACTCTACTTCCTAAACCAAAAGAGGCCACATGGATCCAGACCTTACTAGCAGGGGATGCAAGGGACATCCCAGACTTATTACAACACCAACCGATCCACTCACATACCCTCTTGGGGTTCCCCTACTCATCCTTCTTGGTCCACACCCCCTCCTTGGTCATATCCATCTCAATACCATACTCAACCTGCTGCTCATTCATTTTATTCTCATGTTCAGTCCCAACATCAGTGGAATGCACCTAAACCAGGGTGGAGGCCCCAATACAACTCTCCTCCCACCATTTTTCCTCCACCACCTTCTCAACCACAACCATTACCTCCTGCTCCTCCAAGACAACCCAAAATGCCTACTCAAACAAACTCGAACCCCAATAATGGACAGGCCTAGCAGGTATATACTAGAGAGATAACATGCCCTGCCTATGCTGTGGAGATTTAGGAGATCAACCTATGATCTAGGAAGGTCCTCCAAGATAGCCAACCTCTTCTGAAGGAGGATGAGGAAGAGAAATAGGAAAGTGGACCCAAAGCCATTCCACCCTTTCCTGAGAGACTAACTAGAACCACACAACCAAACCCAAAAGAGACAGAATTTCTGGGCGAGCTTAAACAGTTATGTGTGAAATACCACTTCTCCAAGCCATAAAAGATGTACCAATCTACAACAAATTGATCAAATATAAGTGTTTCAGGCACCCAGGAAGGTGCAAGAGAGATGCCCCAACTATCAATGTCAGAGGAAAACTATCTGACCTAATGTTGGGGCAAGTAATCTGTTTGAAATATCTAGAACCTGGGAGTCCTGTAGTTGATGTCCACCTCAATGGCACCATAATTCCACACACCCTGATTGATCTAGGGGTTACCATTAACGTGATGACCAGGGACACCATGCCCGAACTCAACCTTCAGAGTTCCTTAAGAAAGACCTCAACAGTACTGCAATTAGCAAACTGCTCCACCGTGACCCCCGAAGGGATTGTGGAAGATGCCATGGTCTTCGTTGATTCTTGGGAGTACCCTGCAGACTTCTTGGTCCTTCAGCCAAAGGAAAAATTCACTGGATACCCCCTCATTCTAGGAAGGCCTTGGTTAGCTACTACAGATGCTTACATCAGTTGTCGAGCTGGGAGCACGACCATCAAGAATGGGCCTATATCCAAACAACTCATCCTATATCCTTCAGCCCAACCTCTGTTAGAACATGTCTTACCTCTCTACTTGGAGGAGGAAGATGAGGATGAAGTCTACGCTGCACCAGTGTGCACAGTGGAAGCCACCAGGGGAGGTCCTCAAACCGAGGATGACCTTATTGAGAATTTGATTCAGAATCCACCTCCGAGTGTGCTGCCATTAGAAGAGTTGGTAGAAGACACCCAATCCAGTGCTTTAGTGGATCTCTATGTGGCTGATCCAACCTCTCCCCGAGATAAGAATGTGGAATTTGGCCCTGAAAGAACCTTGAATATCAACTCATCCCTATCCCCCTCTCAGGAGGAGCTATGTAGCTTATTGAACCGCTATTTGGATGCTTTTGCTTGGAGCTATAAGGAGATGAAAGGAGTCCACCCTTCAGTATGTACCCATCACATTTACATTAAAGAGGATTGTAAACCAGTCAGGCAGCCTTAGAGGAGAATGAATCCAGCCCTTAAGGACATTGTCAAAGAAGAACTGCAAAAGTTGTTGGATGCAGGATTCATCTACCCTATCTCTGACAGCGAGTGGGTTTCTCCTCTGGTGCTTGTGCCCAAGAAAAATGGTAAGTGGGGAATTTGTGTCGATTATCGAGAACTTAACAAAGCCACCAAGAAGGACCATTTCCCTTTGCCTTTCATAGATCAAGTGTTAGATGGGCTGGCAGGGAAGAAGTTCTTTTCCTTCCTAGATGGGTTTAGCAGGTATAACTAGATCTAAATCAGCCCGGAAGACCAAGATAATACCACTTTCACTTGTCCATGGGGTAACTTTTCCTACCAGGTCCTTCCCTTTGGGTTATGCAATGCTCCTGCCACTTTCCAGAGAGTAGTATTGAGCATATTTGCTGAACTGGTTCATGATTCGGTGGAAATCTATATGGATGACTTTACTCCTTATGGGCCCAACTTCCAAGAATCATTGATTAACCTGGGAAAAGTTTTAACCAAGTGTATTGAAATGAACTTATCCCTCAGTCCAAGAAAATGTGAATTCCTGATGACTAGAGGGACCGTGCTGGGTCATACAATTTCTCAGCAAGGATTGCAGGTGGATCCCAACTAGATTGCTATCATCCAAAGAGTTCCACCTCCTCAAAAGGTAAGAGATGTTCGGAGTTTTCTAGGTTTAGCAGGATACTATAGAAGATTCATTAAAGATTTCAGTAAGCTAGCCTCTCCATTATTTGGTCTTTTGGGGAAGGATGTTGAGTTCATATGGACTGACAACTGTCAAGAGGCTCTGGATGCGTTGAAAGGTAAGCTGGTAACTGCCCTAATCTTGATAGGTCCAAACTGGGCCCTACCTTTCCACATTCACACAGATGCCTCGAACAAAGCCATAGGAGTAGCCTTAGGACAAGTTGAAGAGAAGCTACCATATGCCATATATTTTTCAGTAAAAACCTATCCAAGGTAGAGTTAAACTATACCGTAACCAAGAAAGAGCTCCTAGTTGTAGTCCATTCCCTAAACAAGTTCATACACTACATCATTGGTTATCAAACATTCGTACACACTAATCATGCTGCAATTAGGTATTTAATGAATAAACCTGATGTAAATGCTCGTATCATTAGATGGTTACTTTTATTGTAGTAATTTGATCTAACCATTGTTGATAAGCCAGGCAAGGAGAACGTTGTTGTTGATTTCCTGTCTAGACTAGATTTGTCTGCAGGTGAAGAAGGGGTGGTGGACGATCAAATTCTAGATGAACACCTGTTTGCTATTTTAGTACTCTCTCCATGGTTTGTTGATATAGCAAAATACTTGGTTTCAGCACAGTTCCCCCCACACCTATTCTCAAAAGAGAAGAGCAAGATCGTGAGGAAAAGCGCCCCATTCACATGGATTGGGGGCAACATGTTTAAACTTGGCCCAGATCAGATTTTGAGGCGTTGTGTCAGGGAGGAGGAATTTTTTGACATCCTCCTCACCTGTCATGATGGGCCCTATGGATGTCACTTTGCAGCAAAAAGAACCACTTTCAAAATTCTACAGGCATGCTACTATTGGCCCACTCTTCATCAAGATGTCAGGAGATACATTAGCCAATGTGACCAATGTAAAAGGATGGGGAAATTGACTCCAAGGGATGAAATGCCCCTCCAACCTCAAGTGACTTTCGAGCCATTTGAGAAGTGGCGCATGGAATTTGTGGATCCTATCAACCCTCCTTCAAACTAAAAGTATTACATCATTGTGTGCACGGACTACCTGACAAAGTGGGCAGAAACAAAGGCAATCAAGGTAGCAACAGAAGAAAAAGTGGATGAGTTCTTGAGGAAAATATTTTCTATAAGTTTGGCTACCCAAGAGAGTTACTCACAGATCAAGGAAGTCAATTTACCTCTAACCTGGTCGAAGACCTGCTTGCTCATCATAGGATTAAGCACAAAGCTTCTGCCCCTTATCATCCCTAAGCAAATGGACAGGTGGAAGTCACTAACAGAACTTTGGAAGAGATTTTGACTAAAGTGGTGAGTAGAAGCAAAAAATATTGGGCAGATCACCTGGTTGAGGCCACTTGGGCCTACAACACTACTTGGAAAACTACAACAGGTTTCACACCTTATGAGCTGGTCTACAGGAAGAAGGCTTTGTTGTCCATAGAATTTGAATATAACACATTGAGGTTGGTAGCTCAGCTGGACCTAGATCTTAGCCATGCATAACAACAAAGATTACTTAAATTGAATGGACTAGATGAACAGAGAATGCAAGACCTTCTCCACTCAGAGGTACCCCAACTTCAGAGGAATATATGGCATGATCGATACCTTAAAGAAAAGCAATTTCAGCCAGGAGATTGGGCATTGTTATATGATTCAAGATACAAGGATTTCAAAGGGAAGCTGAGGACAAGATGGCTAGGAGCATATAAAGTGGAGAAATGCAACGAAAATGGTTCAGTCCTTATCAGGACCATTGATGAAGAAGCCATCCCCATGCTCGTCAATGGGCATCGATTGAAAATCTACAAGAAGCCCCTTTCTAAGCAGGAGTTCGTTGAACCTTGAACACAAAAAAAAATAAAAAATAAAATAAAAGATCCTTGGGTGAAAACCTCTTGGAGGCGCCTAGGGTAGACAGTGAGGGTGAAAACCTCCTGGAGGTGCCCCAGCTGTCTCAAAACAAAAAGCAAAAAACAAAAAAGAGAAAGAAGAAAAGAGAAAAAGAAAAATAAACCTAGTTTCTATTGAATAATTGTATGTTGCAGAAAAGGAGATTTCAGGTTAGGAGGATTGCACAAAACATAGACAGCACTAGGCTGCAAGCATCCCTCGCAATCGATTCCTCCACAACCACTACCCTTTCCTAAGATTTGGTCTCATTCGGGCTAAGATTTCACCTTCTACAGGAAGTTTTGTGTCTTCTACAGGAAGTTTTGTGTCTTCTATAGGAAGATCCTGTAGAGCCTACAGACAAGCCAAAATTGATCTCCGAAGAGGACCCAAAGGCTGGGAATCCGTCTATGAGGCCTATGAACATCCCTACTTCCATCCATCGCCATATGTCACCTTTTTCCATCTTTGCACACCTCCATTGCACTCATATTTTTTTATGTTCCTACATAGTCACATACAGAAATCCTGTTTTCTTCATACTGCCAGCAAAAACTTCTTAATGATAAATCAAGCATCAATTTTTCCCTCACCATACCTGTTACCCTCCATCTAGATTCCTCATCAGCCAAGGCCCTCATCAGTAGTATATCCCTGCGTATTCTAGCTTGCATTCCAGGAAGAGAAGCAACTACAAGACATCCTATAGGAATCCTATAGCAGTCGATCCCTCTTAAAGACATACTCCAGAGACAGGGACAAAAAAGTATGGTATAAGAGACATGCATGGAGTTCTACTTGAACATATGAACATCAGCAACAGCAGAGGCCAAGTATGCAGTTTGCATGCAACAACAACAAACGAAGGAATGGGTTCCAGAACCTGAAATCTACATAACACGTCCGCAACCACACAGGTAAGTGCCTAAACTCATTCTTCAATTGCATAAATCATATTTTAAAAGTTGCATGACTATGGGAATGGTCCCTTGGCCAGTTACATATCCTCTTGGAATCCAAACGAGCCCCGTTACATTCAAAATTGTCGATTAGATGTGCAGCTAGCACGTGTGGAGTGTCCATTCAGAGAGAAATTGTCGGGACTGGTAGTGGTGGTGGCGAATAACGGGAGAGCGGAGGTGATGGCAATCAGAAACACACAGAAACATTATGGTTGTGACGTCAAATCAACAATCCCGTCCGGCCACCTCATCCCCTCACCACGAATCATGCCGCAGTTAAAAGACGCTCAGTCGAAACATGCAACACCCTCTGTTCATTCTGCACTCACGATGTTCTCGACTGGAGTACGTGTCCACTGCTTCGAAAAATAGTTAACCAATCGTCCTCCACCAGTTTTTTGGCCTGTTTTAAAAAATCTCCCACTTATCGGGCTCTATCAGAAGCACAATTTAATTCTATAGAAACTGGGAGCCTTCTACAGGAAGGGTTCTACAAGAAAGGCAGAGAACTGCTCAGAAGAAGGGAAACCCAGAATTTTCATTGAATTTCAAGCTCCAAATGAGGTAGGCCAGAGAGAACTTCTCTGTGCATGCTTTGCTTGTGCAAGGTGGTGAATTGAACGACATCAATTTGAAAAAATAAAAGTCTACCTGTGTATTGAACAAACCGTGAAAGATTGCCTGCATATTTCACTGAATTTACCGAGTTCTTTCTCTGTATTCTGAAATCTCCTCATCATTTTTAAAATTCTTCGGTAAGAAAGATACATGCTACATTAGAGGCCACCCTATGTGTGAAAAAAACTAAATTTACATATCTATCTATGTGCTGAGAAGAGAATCTGTGTCCTTATGTTCGGTTCTGTAAAAACAAAATTCTTCTTTCCATAAGCAGACAGTCGAATTTTGGGTGACATCAGTCTTAAAACAAGGGAATTATTTCTATCTGGTATTGTAAGGAACACACAAGAAATTCCTTCTTGGGTTCAGAAGAAACCAAATTTAGCTATCCTCTGTTTCAGTGATTGATTGTTGTTTTCCTGAGCATTTTCTTTTCTGGTTAAAACATAAGAAGAGCACTCAACACCATGCTAGGGGGATCCATAAGGAAAGAGCCCTCAGACTCCGGCAAGTTGTATGAGCACCTTGAGGTGGTGGAATTTTTCACCTGATCAAATTGGATATCCTTCTTTGACAAAATTCAGGGTCATGATGAGGAGATAATTGAAGAGTTTTTAATATCCCTAAGACCACATTCAAAGACACATGCCACAGTTAGTTTTAGGGGTTTGACCCTAGAACTCACCCCTGAGCTCATCAGTAGAATTATTGGTCTACCATTGCGGCTCCCTTGGAGCAAGGAAGAGAGATCATTGGGCCAAATTGCTAAGAAAACATTTTTTCTGCCCGAGGAGCATCCTGTAGAAGACAAAAATGGAGTTAGAAGGACAAGCCTGCCTCCTCTCTGGAGTGAAGTTAGTTAAAAAATTATGAAGTACGTCACATGTGAAGGGAGGTTTAGCATCATCTATGGATACCATTTCAGGTTGTTTTGTGAATTAAGGAATGGGATTGACTTGCCTCCAGCCAAGAAACTGAGCATCCCATATTTCCTTCTTTAGTCCTTAATTGAATGTGGTACAAAGCTAAATGAAGGGATCCTAGATCAGTTGGCCCACCATGGGCTCATCAAACTTTGGTGGAAGATGCTTTACACATCTACATTGTCCCCATATCTTGGGAAATCTTCAAAAACATGTCAAGAAATGATAACATTAGAACTTTGGTTGAAAACATCACTCCATCCAGCAGTGAGGAGGGGAGGCAAACTGAAGAAATGGAGAAAAACAATGATGAGAGAACACAGGACATCCAAGCAAAGGGCAGAACAAAGGAAGCAAAAGAAGAACAGAAAGAAATTAGCAAGACTGCTGAGCCTAAAACAGAGGAAGAAACAACAGCAAAAACATCAAGGGAAAAGAGGATACAGAGTAGAAAGGAAAAGGCCGAAAAGGCCCAAATGAAGGCTACCACAGCTAAAGTAGGTACCCAGAAAGAAAAGGAAAAGGCACACCCTAAGATATCCATCACATAGACGGAAACAATGGACAAAGAGATTTCTACAGGAAGTGAAGAGAAATACCAACAGGAAGAGAAATCCCTAGAGACATTGGCAAGGGAGGCAGCAGCTGTGCTTGCTGCATTAAGCACACCTACAAAACAAAAATGAAATAGAAAGAGGCAAACCTCCATGTACTTTAAAGCCAGGAAAAGCACATGGATCAAAGTGGGAAAACCCTAGCCACAATAAAAGGAACCAATTGTCATTCAGGACACAACCACTATATTGATAATATGTGCCTTATTATTAGATTTACTATTATCCAATGCTACATAAATAAGAGGAATAATGTGTCCAACGTCCCCAATTTTTTGTGCCTCCTGAGAACTGTAAATTTGTGGTCTACCACCTTGATGTTGTGGGTAATCTCTCCTGTGATGATACTTGCACAAGTCCAACACTCCAAGGACTTCCTGCCATCAACATTCTTCTACTCCTTAGACTGAAATCCCTATCCTTTGTCAGTTGCATTGAACTTCTTTTGTGGCACTACATTCTCCTTGTCATCTATATCCTAAGGTTTTCCTCTCTTCTTAGTCCACTTTCCTTATTCTTCTCATTACCTTTGCAATCATTCTTAGAATCAGTCTTGCACTTTGATTGGTCATAACAATGCTTCAACTTTTTGATGGCTTCCTCCAATGATCTAGGCTCATTAAACTCAATTCTATCTTTGAATGATACTGGCAACCCATTGATGAATCATTGAATCTTTTCTTTCTCCTCCTTAAGATAAGGAACATATCTCGACAACTGCAAGAATCGACTAGTATACTCCTCATATGTCATAGATCCCATATTCAACTTGTAGAACTCCTTTGCCCTATCATTATTATATCTTTTAGATAGATACTTCTTCCTAAAAAGTCCCTCAAATTCACTCCATGTCAGCTCCTCTTCTCGAATGCCTATGAAATTCTTCACGTCTTCCCACCAAATGTCTTCTTTACCTTTAAGACTAAATGTAGCTATGTTGGCTTTCATATTTTCTAAATAATCATGCAATTTTAAAAACTTATTCATCAAAATAAACCAATATTCTGCATATTATGCCTTCTTCATTTCTCTATAAAGTGTAGGAGGCTTTGCTTTCTTGAACTCCTATGTCAAGTATTGCTTCTCACTCCTCCTATACGAATGATGGCGGTGATGACTATGATGTTTCTTTGAACCAAAACTAGAATATAACCTATGTTCATTACCCCTCCTGCCAGGTATATCCAAGAACCTACAATCTATGGCTATACCATCCTTATCAAACATGTATCATGATTGAGATCTATTTCCATATGCCCCATTGGTCATTTCCTCGTGTCTATTGGTCCAGGAGGAACTCGAGACACTAAGGGGATGGATAAGGCTCGAAATTCAAAATGGCAGAAAGGAGAATTTGGTGGCATCAGTTGAGGGGGCTCGTCGTCCTGATCGCTGTGGCATGAACGGTTCGTCAATTTGAGCTCGTATGCAAAAGATAGAGCTCTTTAAAGTTGGTATGGCAGGGGAAAAATGGGGCCCACAGTGCGCCACATGGCATCCCAGTTAGCTTGTGCGACCAAAGTCATTTTGTTATAACAACACCCCATGGATAAACTAACGTGAATGGAAGTAAGATATGGTTCAACGAATATATGGTCAAAGGGTTATATATATACATGCACCATATATGGTTCCAAGCCAACGCACATGATGGTGGGCCAACCCTTGGGGTTGGGACCCAACCCAAACGACATATCCAACCATTACGCATATGGTTATGTACATAGCATGTGTTGACAGCCCCCGTGATAGGTTGCTGGGCTAATACGTATAATATATATATATATATATATTATATATATATATATATATATATATATAATAT